>CANYBF010097499.1:0-15585 GCA_948192965.1 Dalechampia spathulata
GATTTAATGAATTAATTTTATATGTAAAGTAGATTAATAATTGAGTAAGGGATTATATGGAAGTCAAAAGTTTTAATGAATAATAAATAAAAATAATAAATGATAAATAAATAAAATAAATAATTAAAGTATAATTAATGCATGGGTCATGTAATTTATAAAGATTTTAAATGAAAAGAAATTTACATGCATTTGATGCTTTGTGATATGTATGCTATTCGAAAAGATGCAATGTGAAACGAATGTCTTATGGAAATCATGTTATATGAAATGAATGATATGTGAATTTTATGGTACATGTGATAAAATTATGATGTCTGCATATGTTTATTTGACATCATGACATTAAGCAAAACATATCATGTCATGCAACATAAATTGACATATGCATATTCAGGACATGACATGGAGAAATAAGGGGGGAAGAAAATGAATGAATGAAAGAAAATGATAAAGGAAAAGATGTACTTGGCATTATGAAATGAATTCCTATGGTAAATGAATGTAAAATGGGTTCCAATACGTTGAACCATAGTATGATATGAAATGAAATGTAAGACCCAGTACCAAGCACGCAAATGATATAAAATGGCCTAGAATGTAAAAATGAGCAATGAAACGAAATGAGATGATACAGAAAAATATGAGAGAATGCATAACATGAATGCATTCTCATATACAACATAAATCATGAATTTTATGACGATGATTTATTTGTTATGATGATTTATTTATTATGATGATTAGCGATAATGCCCATATGCAAATTGATCATTAATGATATACATTCTATGACATATTTGTGATGGTGTCGAGGATGATAATTAATTAATGTATTTATATGAATCATGATGATGATAATGATATTTTAATTATATGGATCATAATGATGATATACCTAATGCTTATGAAAATCATATGTCAATATACAACATTGATGTTTGGAAGTAAATTTTAGAAATGACTACATTGGAAAATTAAAATTAGAAAATTCTATGATTTACATGATCTGTACATATATGATACATGAATGAACAAAATTTTCATGTGTTATGTGTTAAAGCACCACTGAGTTTTATACTCAGCGTTCGTCATTTGATGGACATAGGTTTACAAATGATGGCGAGCATGGATTTCCTAAAGGACCAATTCAGCAAAAGTTTTCTTTGAGGACAAGAACTTAGTTAGGGGCAAAGTAAATTAATTAATTAATTTAAATTAATCTGTAAGGCTGTAAACGTAAAATAGTAACACAGGGACTAAAACTTCCGTAAATCTTAGAGCAGCGCACCATTATTTAATAAACAGGTAAACATAAACATAATATAAATATATATAAAAAAAATTCATACGAATCCCTTGTAGAGTAATTAGTGGTTTCTTTGTATTGGAGATCATTAATTATTTTACGGAAGCATGTCGCGGTGTAAAGGCGTGACAGGATTCATAATGTGTTTCATGTTTCTATGCTAAGAAGGTATAGATCAGATCCTACGCATGTGCTACCAGTGGAATCTATTGAGATTCAACTCGACTTGTCATATACTGAGGAACCGATTCAGAAGCATAAGTAATCACCTTCCATTCTTGTATCATTACACAACTTAACCCATTTAGTGAAGCATCACTGTATATTACATAATTTTCCCAGGCATTGGTAAAGTTAACACTAGTGCCTGTGTAAAACATTCTTTCAAATAATCAGAATTCTTTTGACATTTATCTGTCCACTCAAATGGTACATCTTTCCTTAGCAATGTAGTAAGTGGTGTAGCAATCATTGAGAACCCCTTAACAAATCTTCTAGAATAGCAAGCCAAACCTAAGAAACTATAGACTTCATTAATATTTCTTGGAGTCTACCAATTGACCATTGCTTCAATCTTACTAGGATCAACTCTAATACCTTTTGCTAAAATCACATGCCCAAGAAATATCACCTATTCCAACCAAAAGTCACATTTGAACAGTTTTCCATATAGTTATTTTTCCTGCATCTTGTATAATACAATCCTCAGATGTTCATCATGCTCCTCTTGAATTTTTAAATAAACCAATATATTGTCAATAAACACAACCATAGACTAATCTAGGTACTCTTTAAATACATTGTTCATCAGTGCCATAAATGATGCTGGTGCATTAGTTAAACCGAACGACATCACCAAAAACTCATAAGGACCATACCAAGTCCAAAAAGCTATCTTTGGAATACAACTCTCCTTTACCCAAAGTTGATGGTAGTCAGACCTCAAATATATCTTTAAAAATATAGTTGCATCTTTTAATTGATCAATCAAATAATCAATATGAGGTAAAGGATATATATTCTTGATTATTACTTTATCCAGCTACCTACAATCAATGCATAATCTCATTGTACCGTCTTTCTTTTTCATAAATAACATTGGTGCACCCCCATGGAGATACACTTGGTCAAATAAAACATTTGTCTAGTAGTTCTTATAACTGAGTCTTCAACTCCTTCAATTCTGTCGGTGCTATTCTATAGGGTGAAATAGAAATAGGCTTTGTAATTGGCAAATTTTCTATCTCAAACTTAATTTCTCTCTTTGGTGGCAACCCTAGAAACTCTTTTGAAAACACATCTGTATAATCATATACTATTGGTATCTCTGATATATGCACCCCTTTCAATCTGGTATCTGTAACATGGGCTAGTATAGCTTCACATCCCTACAATAATAATTTGAAATCAAATTAGAAGTCATTGATGGTACATTCCATGTATTTGTATCGTAGCATACTCTAGATGTTGAAGTATCACTGTCTTCTATTTACAATCCATGCCAGCTTGATACTTGGCCAACCAATCCATCCCTAAAATAATATTATACTCCCAAAAAGGTAGCTCTACTAAATCAGATGAAAAGTACATACCATGGATAATCAAAGGACATTGCCTATAAATCTGATTAACTATTGTATCTTTACCTAAAGCACTAGAGACTGTAATATCATATCCTAACCTCTCACATTTGATATCAAGCAATCATGCAAACTCAGTATTTATATATGAATGTGAAGATCCTAGGTCAAATAGTACCAAAGCATCATGATTAAAGAAAAGGAAATTATTAATAACAACATCAGCGGTTTGCAAGTCATCTCTCTATCTCAAACTATAAACTCTGGCAGAAGCCCTAACTATCATACTCCTCTCACAGTGCAACATGCTCTCATAGAATAATGAACAGTCTCTAAATAAATAAAAACCATTAATTATCCTACAAGGGATGTAACATTTTTTTTATTACTTTACTTTTTAAAATAAACTCTATTTGTCTTTGTAAAACATTATATGCAGCTAACTAAAAAACATATGAAGTTTATACCTCATAAGTAGATACATGTAAAATTCTTACTACATTTTGTATCTGAAGAAAAACATTTAAGAATAATAAAATTCATATTACACACATGTGTTTACTGCCTTAATACATTACTTTAATTCCATAACATTACTATATAGAAAAACATTAAACTGTTCTAAGTCCTTGCCATCAAAGGGAGTACTGCTGAACTGGTGCCATGGGATCCATGTATTGCCAATACTTTACTAAACATGTTTCCATCAAATGATGAATGCTGAGTATGTCACTCAGTGGTGCTATAATCATGAAGCATGTAAATATAAACCAATCATATGTTATAAATATAACAAGTTTAATAATCTTAATCATCATAATTATAACATTGCCATATGGTTAATTATAATATTATTTTTGAGCATATAATACATATAACAACATTTATTCACTCACTAGATTGCTCAGATTATAGTTCATTTATGATACTACTCTATCAATTCTTTTTCCATGATACACAATACATATTTTCTTTAAATTGTTAATCTTTTTAGAAATACTGGTAAGGAATGTAATTCTTATATTATGTAAACTATATTGTTTAACATAAACCAATATCTAATTTATCAATTCTATTTATAGATTATTGTAAAACATTAATTGTATATATCGCACTATATTTCCTCAGTATATAATTGTTAATTATAAGCTCAAGCTCATACATATATAATTAAGTTCTTTGTAATATTATATCATCGTAGTATCAGCATTAGAATCAATTATATCATAATATAATCATTTATAAGAACAGTTGATCTATAACCTTGTAAAACATTCACTAGAATTCTATAACAGTACATATATCATGATACAACATCACATGTATCCATTGAATCTATAATCTTTCATGTGTACCTGTGTAAAATACATGTTTCATAATGTATATATTGTATTATTTTAACATATGCCAATATCTTTTATCGTCATTACTATAAACATTTCCATGACATAATTAAATCATGTAAGTGCTTGTAAGTGCCATCTTTTCATTATGCCATGTACGCCTTTCATCAGTAAATCATAATATAATAAAGAATATGAATCATTATCTCTATCAACATTCAGCATATAAATGTCATCAATGAATAACATCATACTCCTATCATAACATTACTGTCTATAAGCCTAAGCTCAAATAATTGTAAATCATTTCCTCTATGGTGTAACCATGCCCTTTGCATTAGCACTGTAAGCATCTATATATAAATGTATATGTATCATTACACAGTAATGCAATGCTGTATTTTTCATGTATATTATTTTGCATTCTCCCTCTGATTTTCTTGTAACATTTCATTTCTTTTCTGTTTGATTATGCACAATCCCTTTTTGTACTGGGTCCCTCTAGGTACCGGTACCCAACTCCCATAGGAGGTCAAATATAATTATAACTATAGGGTTCTATGAACCTCATCTTCCTTAGGAGAGCCATTGTAATTGTATGATTCCATTTAAGGAATCCATCATCTTTATGACCCAGTACATTTATTTATTGATCATTGCCTTACATTTGCTGATTTTCCTCCTTCCTTATTCCTTCATGTCATGCCATGAATATGAATATGTCTTTAGATGATTCATGACATGATATGTATGCGTTATACCATGTTGTTATGATGAAAATATGTAAGCATCATGATAAAGTATCATACATTATCCCTTTCATACATTTAGTAACATTCATTATAATGAAGATCATTTCATAACACAAATACATTAAAACATTGCTCATTAACCTTGATGAATAGGTCATGATATTATAATCAATCAACTATAAGTTATTATTAACCATTCACTTCAATTCATGGCACATCATAGATAAAATACCACATTTAATATAACTATAACTATAGATATAGTAACTCACACATTGGTATCCTATAATCATATATCATTATGGTATTGTAACAATCTTTCATCATAACCCATTATGCACATTTCATACCTTTTGATCTTTTATAAAGAAAAAGAATAAACATCATATAATATCTTTGCCTTTATGATAATTCATTTATTAACTTTATTTAATAGGTCATCATATCATCTATCGTTAGATAAAATCTCTATAAACATGATGTTTTAACTATCGGCCTTATTAAATAGGTCATAATATTGTATAGAGTAAACTATACTCTTTGGCATTCACTTTTAATTTAACATTGATCATTTATGTTCATAATATAGTAAAAATGTCATATAGAACATGTTACTACATGTTAATATCAAAGTAAGTTAATAACTTACCCGCCGATCCATTAATAAGGAATCAGCTAATAAATAACATAAACTTGTTTTCGCGAGTCCATGGTATCCATAATGAAATAATGCGACCTTGTCCCTTTAGTGATGCTAGTAGCAACATTATCATTCAACCATTTAAGAATAAAATCTATAACACTATTAAAGCATTTGACCATATTAAGATATCATACTTTTATTTTAAAGAAAAGAATCATGTAACATGTAGCAGTCATATGTATATTCTTGCATTTCATTCATACTAACTTTTTATAAGTTAACTAAGGTCAGTTACACTCTTTTCATATTTTTAGATATCATCTAGCATGTTCAATGTAACGTATAATCTATAAACTTTAACAAGTGATCCATTAGTCATTCACATTATCCAAGTAACTTAGCACCTTTAAGCATTCACATCTATTTATAAGATATAACTATAGTTTCACTTTAATACATATTGAACATGTAAGCATGAATTCATTTCATAATATTCCACATTTCACTTTAGTGATTATATTAGTATTTTGACCATTTTTAATGCATTAGGCAATATCGCTTACATAATTGTATATAAGTATTATTAGTTTCCTTTTAATAATAATGTATGCTAATAATCTCATACATGCCTTAAATTACTCATATGTTCATGTTCAAGTACTCATATTAGTCATAATAACATGTAAAGGATACATATATAACATCATTCAACTTTCATCTATAACGAAGCTTATCTTACATTCAAGGTGTAGTTACATACACAAATCAATGACCATATAAACAATATATTTAGTATGTCATTTGGTTTAGTCTTGCATATAATATTGAGTTCTCACATATAAGTACCATTGTATTAAGTTTAAATGCCTTAATGTTCATTATCCATGTGATCAAATCATTTAACCATAGGTACTATACATTTGGTCAATTGATACTATGCTTATGGTAAAATACTATTCTTATCAATACACTATGGTATACACCTCTTTAATGTCTCTTAATAGATTTATACGATCATGCATTTAAGAATTTTAAGCAAGTTTTTATGATAGATCACTTAAGGACTTAAGTTGGTATGCATATTAGTTAAAATATATTCTGCTGTCTATGACCTTTGATCATTGTGCAAGACTTCTACCTAAGTAAATGATCTTTAAATTAAATGATTCTTAAACCATTAAAAACTAGACTTAAAGAGTTTTCCAACGATATATTACACATCCTAAAACTTATCAAATAAGGCCTCCAAACATTGCTTACAAAATTGCCTATTGAATGTTGAAACACGTTACGGTCACGATTGTGGCATCAATTCCATGATCATGGATTTAAGCAGAAATTTTGCAAAACCTTCTGTTACGATCATGGCTTTAAGTCACGATCATGGATGAGGGTCCATATTATAGCAGAAACTCACTCTAAAACACCTCCAAATGATTCCCTAAGCTTCCTAAGCCATTACCATACCCAAAATATCTTCACATCACTTCTAAAACTTACTCAAAACATCAATTTAACATAATTTAAAGTTCAATCATCCATCAAATATAATCCACCATAGATTCTACTTCATTCAAATCTATCCAAGCATGACCAACTTTACAAAGATTCTAATACTCATGAATTCATTCTTGTATAATTCTTTAAGTATGAGAAACCCTCTGAACATCTTTAAACATCATTTACAACCTCAATCATTAACCAAATTGACCAATACAAGTGTTGCAAGTTAGGATTTAACATAATTTTTTTTACTTAGACTTTCATTTGATTATGCATAACACCAGATTCATCACTTCTACTTCCTTATTCTTTCATCTATACATAATTAACTCCACAAAAATCAAGATCCCATATCTTCATACAAACTACCCTGATTGATAATCAAAATTAACCACAAGAAAATAACTCAAAAGAAAAGAAGTATATATCAAGTAAAGAAGAAGAACAACAAAAATCTTTAATTCTTGCTTTTTCTTACCTAGATTTCAAAGCCTTGAAGGTTAGGTTTTGTAAGAACAAAGAAAGGAGAAGAAGGAGAAGAACCTGTATGTTCTAGGACGAAGAGATAAAAGGAAACCTAATTTGCTTCCTCCTTTAATCATGTCAAACTTACCTTTGACCTTAGGAAAATAATAGAAGCCAATCATAACATGACACTTGGTTATTTCATACTTCCTCCCTTTAATTAATTTCCTTCCTCTATTTTCTATTCATTTTTACATCATACTTATAAAATATTCTACTTACCACTCATTTAATTTAATACAACCATTCATCATATTTAGTCACCTTCCATTAACATGTAATTAACATAAACTTATTTTCTTATTTAATATCCAATCACTTAAGATTTCTATATATATAAAATAATAATATTCCACTAACATTATTAAATACTTTATATATAACCCCATGTCATGTTTTTGGTATAATATATATGTATATTTATACATATACATATATATAATATACATACACATAATATACATCCCCAATAAACATTAAATCACCATTTTATTTTATTTATTAAGATCTTAAACTGAAGTTATTAAACAATATCTTCAAAAATCACCCATTTTGTAGTGTACTCATTATTAATATCCAAGTATAACCTTAACTTCCCATTGCTTCTAATTTTATCTTAGTTTATATTTACACACTTGAAATCATACTTATCACATAATCATACTAAATACACTTCATAAGACATTTTAAGCTTATTTTCCTCACCTTAACTATCTTTTCACCAATTTTTCTTTCTCATATGAACTTACTTTATCTTTCTATCACTTTGTACTACATTTCTTATGGTAGTGTAAATGAGGATGTTACACCAACAGACTGATTCACTAACCCCTGACTGTTACCTTGGCCTATACCATTATGGCCTTTACATCTACCTTTACCACGATCTCCACACTAGAAAGCCCTAGAAACTATTCTAGGTAGTGGGTTTTATTGATATTACCCACCTTCAGATACCGTATGTACTGGCATGATTCAATGTATAGTGCAGTCTCGGGTAAAATGTCCCATACCACCACAATTATAGCACAAATCTATACCACTCTACAAGCACCATAATGAGTATGACTACAAGTACGACACTAACTCAGTCCAACTACTGAACTACCATGGCCAATAATCCTCTCACTTTATGCTTGATAAGGTAATGGTGGTCTAGATCCCATTAATCGAGCTATAAGGGAGCCTTAGAACTTGCCCCTCTTCTGTCTATTGAACGATGAACTAGTACTTTGAAAGGATCTCTAAAATTGTCCTACTTTAATACCTTCCTCTTCCTTGATGATACGCTCTTAATTTAAAGCATTAACCATCAAAGTAGAGAAATCTTCATAGTTAAACCCTTGTACTAATGCTCTAATCTGAGGAATCAGTCCCCATTCAAACCTTTTACATATATCCTAACTTATGGTAAGAATACTTATAGCATAATAAGCCAGTCTGGTGAATTCATGTTCATACTCTACCACAGATATGTTCCCTTATTTCAAGCTAAGAACTCATGCAATTTCTAATCTATATATGCCAAGGGTACATATTTTTGTCTAAACTTCCTTTGAAAATCAATCCAAGTCAACATTGGTGGATCAATCATGCTTTGTGGAATAGTCTTCCACCACTTGTATGTATTATCTTGAAGTAATGAAATAACATAGTCAAACTTTACTGAATTAGGACAATCTAATTACCATAGGACTCTCCTGATCCTCTCAAGCCACATCTCAGCAACATATGAATCAGTAGTCCTAGAAAAATTAGTAGACCCATATGCTCTTAACTTCTTGAAATCTTTCTTATATACATCTCTAACTACAACCAAAGGTCAAGCTAGAACCACTATAGGAACCTATCCTTGTAAAGATCTAATGAATTGAGCAAATTGTGTAGCTACAGGATCAATAGTAGATGTATTCTATAGGAGGCAATCTCTCTCTCTATTCACCCTATTCAATAGGGTCCTTCCAGAGCTCTACCCTCTCACCAACCTCCAACATGCCTTCTTGTGGGTTAAAGTTACCCCCACCTTCCTCACCAACTATAAATGCTCTATCCATCATAATATCTAATTTGTAAACACATACATGGATTAGAACAGTCAGTAGTAGTAAGGACTAACAATACTCCTATTATACAACTCATTAACCTTAGATAGTAGTCACACATGCAACAATCATAAGTCAAGTTGATCAAGCTTTCATACCATTAAAACATGTCACACCCAGACTTGGTGTAGCACACTCCCATAGAATAGTTAATAATCCCCTAAGCAAGGAAATCATTAATTATTCCATAAGGGATCTATACAAATTTTTTTATTTAGATTATATTAAATAATAAGTACATGTAATTTGATGATGCATGTAGAAATGAATAATATCAATACACAATAATTTACATCCATCATATCTTATACATATGTCATATACTTGTTATGCATACTCATATTATCATGCATTATATGAGATATGTATATTTAATTTTACATGATAAGGTGGTATTGATAATATATACAACAAAAGTACATCACATAAGTATTACTGTCACTAAGATTAATATAATAAGTTGCATATACAAGGATACCATGAAGTATGTTACATTGGTCTCAAACTACTTTAAGAATGAGATTCTTCAAAATCGTAACCTCCTCTAACTATAGATCGATCAATCTAAACTCTCATATGAAGGTCTTAGTCCTACGTTCATCAAATGATAAACACTGAGTATAAAACTGAGTGATGCTATAAAATGAGTAAATGATATGAGCACGTATCATAAATATCATATTAAAGTCAAATTACTGCAACCCAACATTTAGTAGTATAACTGTATCATATTATGTCATTTTGCATCACTCGTTAGCTGTTATAAGCAATGTATATAACATACTATGTAAATCTAGGAACAAATACCATAAAAGAATCCACTATAACTTTTCTTGTATTAAATACTATATTGTACATCATTATACTATGTCCATCTTTATATAAGCATAACTATAGTGCATTCATCAACTAATCCACTATACTTTCATGATATATGAATGATAATGTATGTTTGTGAGAATGCATTCATGCTTAGCATTCTCCCTCTAATTTTCCTATAACATTTCATTTCATGTCTGTATGATTATGCACAATCTCAATTCATACTATGTCACGGGTTTCTATAGTGCAATATGCTCCCGTAGAATAATTAATGATCTCCAATAAATAGAAACCATTGATTACCCTACAAGGGATGTAAATTTTTTTTAAATGATATAGAATTCTTACTATGTTTTAAGTTGCGGAAATATTAACGTCACATTACAAACTTGCATTTACTACCTTAAACATTATTTTAATTACTTGTCAATATTTATAGAACCTTAATCTAATCCAAGTCCTCGCCTTCAAAGGAAGCCCTGTTGAATTGGTGCCTTGAGATCCGTGCAAATCCAACCACCTGCTAACCTACGTTCATCAAATGACGAATGTTGAGTATTTACTTAGTGGTACTATATTTAAAACATAATAAACCTATGTCATATTTAAACTATAGCTTTAATGATCTTAATCCTTATAAAGATTACATTATCATATAAGCATTTAATATATTATTTTTGTGCATCTCTTACGTATAACTATATTTACTTGTTCATTGAAATTCTTATATCATAATTCATTTTGACATTTCTATATTAATTCAAATTATAGCAATGCTGTAAAATATTTCTAATATTATTTATAGGTATCTCATATTTGTTCTCCATATATATTCAGTTCATATTTCATTTATAACAAAACTATGTCAATTCCATTTTCATAATACACTTCATCTATTCTCTTTGAATCCATAATCCTTTCAAACTTACCTATAAGTAGTATAATCTTATAATATGTGTACTACATTAATTAAATTTATACCGACCTCTATCATTTCATTATTGTAAACATTTCCATAATATGTTCATGTTGTATATTTATTATAATTACCATCTTATCTATATCACACTAAATTTTCTTTAGTTTATCATTGCTTCTTATAAGCATAACTCATTCGTCAATAATTTAGTTCTTTATAATATTTTTGTCCTCATGTTATCAACATTAGAATGCTGTAATCGTATAACATTATTTCACCATAATGTTCTCAATAATCTTTATCGCTTTAACATATGTTTAAATCCTATATCATCATTACCATAATTATTTTAAGTCTATAACTAACTCATATAATTACCAATATGTATCATATCTTCACTATGTCATAATTTCCTTTCATAGTAAATCATTATCTCTACTAACATTTTGATGGCATCATCAATTAACAATATATCCCCATCATGTCATTTCTGTTTATGACCATAAGCTCAAATGCTTGTATTTTATAACTATGTCCAATGCATTAAGACTAACAATTTCTATCTATGAATACCTTTGTATTATTACTCATCATACCATACTGTATTTCACTATTCAATATACTTATCCATATAAACACGATTATGGTGCATTTATCATTCCATAATCATGATCTTTCTTACTTCTTGAGCATAAGCTCCATTCATTGTATATAATTCATTCAGCATACCATAAGCCATTAATTATATGTCACTATTATCATTTTTAATATCATCATAATAGATATCATATCATTATTTATTTAAATGACATCATTGACATAGCATATCATATTATCATCATTCATCATTTAATATCATCATCATTATTAATATTAATATGAATGCATCACTTAGATTTCATCATCACCATTATTATGTATATGCCATGGTATATATGTTCATTAGAATCAATTGTATATCTGCACATGAGTGCAAAACAACATACCATTTATATCATCATCGTATATTTATTCTTAATTTATTTATGAGAATGCATATATGTTTATCATTCTTCCTCATATTTTCTTGTATCATTTCATTTGCCCTTTCACATACTGGGCCACTTCATAAGCACATTTGGTACTGGGTCTTTCATATCATATCATGTATATGGTTCAATGTACTGGAACCCATTTCACATTCATTTTATTGCTTTCATTTCATTTTCATTTCCATTTGATTCCTGTAGGAATTTATTTCATAATGCCCAAGTACCCTTTTCATTTATCATTTCATCACTTTCATTTGCTTTTCGTCCTTCCTTATTCTCCATGTCATGCCATGAATATGAATATATCAATTGATGTTTCATGACATGATATGTATGCTTTATGCCATGATGCTATGATGAGAAAATGTAAGCATAATATATCATGCATCATCCATTGCAAACTTTACACATTTTATTCATCATTCATCTCATATATTCATTATCATTAAATATAGTGAAGATCATCTTATAACATAAGAATATTAAGTTATCAATCATTGACCTTAATTAATAGGTCATGCTATTATATCCATCAACCATCAATCACAAATGCCTATTCATACCAATCATAGCACAACATAGGCATAACACCTCATTTAATATAAAGTTTAAACTACATATATTATAACTTGTTCATTACTAACTTATATAATTAATATCATTAATTGTAATGATATTCACATCATTCATCAAGATTCAACATATCATCATATTCATACTTTCATTTATGTTATCTATAAAATGATAGATCATAGTATCATAATGCATCATCTAATTTCCTTTCATAATATTCTAGATATATCAACCATCAATCATCATCATAAATAATAACATCATAATAAGCATATACTCATCATAAAATTTCTCTATAACATAACATAAATTATCAACCTTAATTAATCATTATAATATATTAATACCTTGAATAAGAAGATATTCATCGTATACCTTTTCTATAATTATGTACTTAAGTTATCATCCTTAATAAATAGTATGCATAATATAACCTATAGAATTCATAACATATATCATTGATCACCCATATAATAATGAAATAATCATATAAAATAAACATGTAATAACATGTTGATTTTAAGGTAAGTTCATACTTAACTGTCGATCCACTATTAAGACATCAGCAAATTAAATAGCAAAAACCTGATTTTCCATTCCTTAATTTAATTCCCCCAGTGGAATACGTTGTTTTCCCTCTGAATCACATAAATCATAAATTAAATATTCATATTTAATTAATAAATTAATTCCATGGTTAATCATATATTATTCTTATTTAACAAATCCTATATTACTATAAAACAATAAATTATTCATCAATTCAAAACATTTAATTATCATAACATCAATTTAGAAACCATATTATCCCTTACTTTTATATCATCACTTATATTAATAATATTAATCATCATATAATTCAAACCAAATGTAACATGTATTAGATATTAATCTAATATGGTTTTCATACTATTTGAAAATTATACTTTATTGAATTTTCTATCATTTAACTAAAAGTATAATACTTCCTTTATCAACATAAGCATTATTTATTTTAATAATAAAACTTGTGTTCCATTTTAAAACCATGTCATTTCATAGAATAATGTACATCTACTTTAGATCTTATAAACATTAGCTTTAATAATTTCTTATCCATAATTTATTCATGTACTTCTGTTATTATTTAACATAATTTATTAATTTAACTTATTAACATATCTTCTTTTAACTTCTTATAACATATCTTTTAAATTTTTATCCTTATTTATATCATTAACTACTAATTCAATAAATTCATATTACTTAAAAGACATATTAATTAAATTAAATTTAATAACATCTTATACCCTTATTTAAAACTTATTTAATAAAATAACCCATTGTAAATCATTTATTTATCATCATATATCTTCTTATTCTTATTCTTAATTACTTTTGTTATTTAATTATTTAAATAAAAATTTCATAAGACTTATAATATTCATATGTCTTATTATACTTATTCAACATTCATTTATTTAATCAACTAAGGCATTTCATATCATATATCTTTAATGTACTTAACATTTATTTCAATCATATTATTTAATCATTATTAAACCATATACCCTCACTTCATACACTTCATTATTATCTTTTATTTTTATCAACTTAAATAATTCCATGTCAATTATTTCATAACATTAATTAATTATTTCATCTAAATAATTATTATGAATTTCATATAAATCATTTTATACCATAATTAAGTTAACTTAATTAACTTCCTTAAGATTTATTATATCTCTATTTAATTGGCCCTTTAAGATCCATAACATTAAATTGCCACCTTCTTTAAATAAATTACACTTTAACATACTTAATAAATAAATTAATTTAAACTTTCATATCATTTATTTATTAACTCATTAAGTTTCTTAAAAGCACTTATTGTACTTAATCCATTTATCAATTTATGCCCTTAATCATTTCATAATCATATACTTCTATAATTATTCACTTAATCATTTAAATATTCATTCTTAAGCCTTATTCATTAATTTTGCAAATCTTATAATTAATTAAAATATTTATAAGGCCACATGTCAACATACTTACTAATTAAATTTCATACTTTATTTTAATCCACTAATATTATTTTCATGTAAATACTTTTATTCCATAATTAAATTAATTAAATATTCTTTTAATGAATATGTAATATAATTAATATTTTAATCATTAATGCTTTCTTACATCACAAGACATCATCATCCATAATTTTCCACTTACTATATTTAATTATTTATCATTTAATCTTTTAACTTTATTATTTCCACTAATTCCATTATTATTCCACTCAACATATTTATTCAATTCTTTAATTCTTTAATTCTTAATTATTAATCATACCACTTACTCTTTTAAACATTAAAATACTCTCATTTTTACTTTAAACTTAATTCAATAATTATATTCACATATACTTAATAACATTATTCATATCTTTTACTCAATAAACTTAATCATAATTCATCAAATAATCATCTTTTAACTTAAAT
>CANYBF010097502.1:0-10216 GCA_948192965.1 Dalechampia spathulata
GCAAGGTCTCTAATGAACTAGTACTATACTACTCATCCACATATTCACTTTAGACATCTCATGTCATGATGAATGAGAATCATCCCTAAATAGGAAGTGTAACATGTGCTGATCTTTCCATATTAATAATGTCCATTCTTATTAATATTGTGATCAGGGATATTTAGATATTGAACATTTGCATACAATAAGAATCTCATTCCATAAACTCTTTATGGATTCCTTTGCACTGTTTCAATATCATGGACTTCAATATATATAGTTTAATACTCCAAGTAAAAAAAGTTCATGCAAAACATTGTACTATATAATGAATAATGCCTTTATTAATGAACCGTATAGTTCAAATACACATGATGCTCTAGAGCATACACTAACATAAATGAGGAGGAAAATTCATATGGAAGGGATATAGCCCTTAAAACATCCTCATAACAATTCAATATACCTATAAATACTCATAATAAACCCTTAAATACATCCATATATGTATTCCTATACATATTTAACTTAATTTCCTCAAATTACCTTCCAATTTTAAGTATTCTTATACCAAATACATACCTCATACTCCATAATTTATTAAAATACCATCCTCCATCTTTTTCCACTACCAATTAAAATACTATTTCTCTTTCATCCCACTAACACTATATTCCATCCTCCAGTTACAAATACCAATATACCATTAAAATACTCTTTCACTAACACAATATTCCATACCATATAAAATATCAATTTCCAATTTTCAATAATCCAATATTCCATTATTTATTTATTTTTTATTTTCTATTAAAATAATCATAATATCTTCATAATTCATTTTCTTTTTCACTTAAATTTATTCCTCATTATCCTACATCATCAATCCACTCCAAATATAATAATACCATCTTCATTATCCATAAATTATACTAATTAAATAATTTCTATAAATACCAAATTGTATTTTCATTTGTGTTATACGTATGCATTTTATACGTATGTATTTATTATACGATCCATATTTGTACATAATTATTAATTATGTATATTATTAATATCTCATAATTCAATTATGCATTCATATGCATTTAATTATTCCATATCGTATATATGTGTATATTCCATTCGTATAAATTATTTATACTCATATTAAATTATACAATACTATGAAATTATGTTCACTCTTAATATTTTACAATTCATATTAATTCTAGTATGCTTATATGTATAATTCATACACGTATGAAATATTTTGCATATCTTATTTTTACGATCAATTGCACGATCAATTAATTATATGACCCATTAATTATCCCAAATAGTGACACTTAAATATTTTAAGCGTACTCGATATTATTTTTGTTAATTATTATCGATGACATATCCTTTGAATTATCATCGACTTCAAGTCATTAAATTATCATTTTGATGATATGTATATTTAATTATTGCATCGATAAGTACGATCGACCATTTTTTTCAGTGGTCTCGTAAAATTCTCATCATTTCACCATAAAATCATATATCATCAAACATATCATTTATTTATCATTGCATGCATAATTCATATAAAACTCTACATCATCATCCTAATTTAACACATATAAAGCATAGCACCACATAAGTGTATCATAACAGTGTGTGCCAAAAATGAGGATGTGATAAATTAAGTTTTCTAGTTATGAATTCTATAACTACTATCAACCCCATGTTAACATAAGTGTCAATTTAGCCTCTTGAATAACCATGAATAAATGCTTCTCATCTAGTTTCCACTCTTTTTCAATTGAGTTTACCTCCTACTTAATAGATAAATTATGTTGCTACTTAATTTTATAGAATTTTTAAGTATGTTGACCTCCTTTCAGTAATTACATTTGAATTTTGATTTCTCCTTTAACCAATAGTTAGTTGTTGAAGGTTCATTTTTCTATAATATATGAAATTTGAAATTTCTTCTTCTCATGATCTAATGTTGTTGCTTCAGCTTTTACATTCTTATAAGATATGTTGAATAGTTATCTGAATTTCATATTATATCTCCTTATATAGCAAAATCTCATTCTACAATCTCTCCAATTCTTATCGAGAGTATTTTCTCCTGAGCTTCTAATTTACTAGTAAGTTAGGATAATTCTTTAATAGCAGATATCTTTGCCTTAAATATTTATGATATACTAACCATAATATTTTCCATAACCTTCTGGTTAGCAATATCTTCCTCATGCATTCTTATTTTGATTTACAATATTTATTACTCCTGTTGTATAGTCTTTAACTTGCTCTTCTTCTTTCATTTTCAAGAGTTCAAACTCCCTTCTTAGAGTTAACAACTTAATGATTTTAACTCTATTAGTGCCTCCATAGTGTACTGTAGAAAAATTTTTCTTAAAAAAATTAGGATATGAAAAGCATAGAAATAAATATTATTTTGTGCTTTCTTTAATTGGATACTCTTATTTTTATATAGAATCTCTCATTGTTGCATGTTATCCTCAACGAAAAAGTATTCTTTTTATAAGGAATCTCTCTATGTATTGTCAGAGAGAATCTCTTGGTGTGTTGCATGCATAATGTAACATCCTCATTTACACTACTATGAGAAATGTATTACAAAGTGATATAAAGATGAATTAAGTTCATATGAGAAAGAATAGTTGGTGAAAAGTTAGTTAAGGTGATGAAAATAAGCTTAAAATGTCTTATGAAGTGTATTTGGTATGATTATGTAATAAGTATGATTTCAAGTATGTAAATATAAATTAAAATAAAGTTAGAAGCAATGGTATGTAAAATTTATAAGCTAGGATGTATTTCATGGAAAATTAAAGTTATAGTTGGAAATTATATTATGTATGACTTATGTCCATGTTATATTGATAAATGGTAACTACATTCCTTATATAAGTATGATATAAAAAAATGATGCAATATAGTTATGGATAATAGGAATTTCATATGACAGGGAATTCATAGAGGAAAATAATGAAAAGAAGGTGAAAGGATGTTTATAAACATGAACAATCAGTTTAAGCCCTTATAAGTGAAGAATTTATGAAAAATTCATTGGTATAGGTTGGCATACAGGCGTACCAAATAGGTGTTACGGCCATACCATCGCTTCGACATAAGTTGGTATTGAAGTTTTTAGATCAGTACGAGCATACATGATATCATAAGATCGTACGCAACATAAAATAGAAATTCTAAAAGATACAGGGTGAGGAAAGTGATTGTTATAATTGAAAGACCAATTAAATGTATGTAAATTAAAGAGAAAGTATTTTTAAGATGAGTGTTGATATGCTTTGAAGAAATTTTAGAATAGTGTCTTTAATGTTGCAAGAAGTGTAATGGTAAAAATAATGCTTGGTATATAATTAATGCATATGCTTCTATATATGTATTATTTTAGATATGCGTATAAATATATTATATATGTATTTCCTTAATCCTTTTATTTATAAATGAAAAGCTAGAATAATAATTATTATATTAATTATTATTATTGTTATACTTATATATATATATATATATATATATATATATACTATACTATACTATATTACATACATAGGTATGGATTATGTATTGATATATTTTATATTTATTAATGCAGTATTATTGTATTGGGTATATTAGCTTTAATATTAATTAAATATTTAGGATATGGATTAGTGGACAAGGTGATAAGCTAGTGGATTACAATTAATCCTAGAGGTTGACTAATCTCTTTTCCTTAAGGGAGTGTCCTTCTTCTCTTATAGGATATTTCACCCTCCATGCTCTCACCAATTTCTTTTTTCTATTCTTTAAAAAAAATCTTCTCCATTTAAGATCATACTTGTAATGTTGTACAAATTAAACTTTTGATGAGTTTAAGAAGAAGGTGTTAGAAAGTTGTTGAACTCCTTATTGCATCATTCTTTTCTCCTACTCTCTTGTTCTCTCCTGGAAACCCAATCTTCAAGGCTTTGAAATCCAGGTAAGAGGAAGCATGAAATGAAGAGTGTTATTGTTTTCTTTCTTTACTGTATGTATACTTCTTCCTTTGAGTTGTTTCTTGTGGTTATTTGATGATTAACAATGATGGTTTGTTTGGAGATTTGGTATCTTGATTTTTTATAAAGTTAAAAGAAGTAACTTGTTGTAAGGTTATGTTGATTGTGTATAAAAGAAAGAATTTGATGAAAGATGAAAGAATAAGGAAGTAGAAGTGATGAATTTGGTGTTATGCATAATCAAATGAAATTCTGGGTAAAAATAATTAAGTTAAATCCTAACTTGGATCTCTTTCATGGATCATCTTAGTTGTTAATTGAGGTTTGTAAATGATGAATTGTATTTGATGGATGATTGAACTGTGAATTTTGTTAAATTTGTGTTTTTATAAGTTTTAGAATTGATTTTAAGATATTTTAGTTATAGTAATAGATTAGGAAGCATGGGGAATCATTTAGACGTGTTTTGAAGTGAATTCCTACTGCAACTTGAGCTCTCATTCACGCTCATGACTTTGAGTCACGATCGTGACAGTAGGTTTTGCAAGATTTCTGCTTCAAGTCACGATCATGACATTTAAGTCATGATCATGACAGTAGCTAGTTTTAGCTTCGATGTGCAATCTTGTGAATGACTTTTAGAGGCCTTATTGGATGAGTTTTAGAGTGTGTAATATATTGTTGGAAAGATATTTAAGTCTAGTTTCTAATGATATAAAGATTGTTTTATTTTAAGGTCATTTAGTTTTTCAAAAGATTCATGGAAGGTAGACTACTCCTTAAGGGCAACATGATTTTATGTTTTGGTATAGTATTCTGCTTTGCATGTCATTTGATTTAAAGTTGAAGTCCTCATTGAATGAGTTTTAAAGTGTATAATATATCATTAGAAAGAACTTTGAGTCTAGTTTCCAATGGTATAAATTTGGTTTTTTTTAAGGTCATTTGCTTAGTCAAAAGACTCATAGAAGGTAGACTACTCCTTAGGGGTAGTATGATTTTGTGTTTTATTGTAGTATATTGCTTTGAGTGTTAACTTAATAGACCATGTGAACTTATTAGTATACTTGAGTGACTAATTATATACTTTTATTAAGGGACTATATCTAAATATATTATATGATTTGATTAAATGAGATTAGGGAGTTCACTTATGAATGCTTGAATAGTAATATGCCTTGTATGTTTGGCACTTTAATGAATACATGTTTCTAGCTTTCAAACTTAAAGCTATGCACACTTAAACCTCATTACTCTATCGTATACATATGTATACATACTTAGAGGTATATAATGACCTTAATGCATTATGTGTTAAATATGAATGCTAAGTACTTTATACATGCCCAATAGATCAAAATATGTCTTACATGTTATTATGCCAAAGTATGACAGATATTGGTACTTGAACATGAACGTATGTATGAGTTAGGCATGTATGAGATTACTAGCATATATTACTATCAAAAGGAAACCAATGGTACTTACATACATTCATGTAAGCAATATTGACCTATACAAGCATAATATGAAATGAAATGCAAGAATATACATATTACTATTACATGTTACATGATTCATTAATATCACTAAATGCTTTAATAGTATTATAGATCTTATTCTTAAATGGTTGAATGATAATGTTACCACATGCATCACTAAAGGGATAAAGGTAGCATTATTTCATTATAGATACAATGGAATCGCAAAAATAGGTTTGTGCTATTTATTAGCTGATTCCTTATTAATGGATCGATGGGTAAGTTATTAACTTACCTTGATGTTAACATATAGTTACATGTTTTATTTGATATTTTTACTACACTATGAATATGAATGATTCTACATCTTAGTGTTATACCATATTAGTATTGCAATGTCTTAGTTTCACTGTTTAAATTTTAATGATTATATAAATATGGTAACTTACCTATGATATATGATGTGATGAACTACTAAATGAAGTTGATAGATAAATTATCTTAGAGTCAGAGATATTATATGGCATTTATTCTCTTTCTTTATAAAAGATCAAAAGATATGAAATGTGAGTAATGGCTTATGATGAAAGATTATTACTCTACCATAATGATAAATAGTTATAAGATAGCAATGTGTGGGTTACTATATCTATAATTTATAGTTATATTAAATATGTCATTTTATTTATGATATGCCATGAAGTGAAGTTAATAATTAATAGTGATTTATAGTTAATGGATTATAATACATGACCTAATAATCAAGGTCCATGAGCAATGTTTTAATGTATTTAAGTTATGAAATGATCTTCATTATATTTAATGTTGCTGAATGTATGGGATGGATTACGTATGGTATTATATTCCGATGCTTACATATTTTCAATATGGCATCAAAGTATAGTGATTACATATCATGTCATGAATCATACAAATATGAAGGCATATTCATGACATACCATAAAGAGGTTATAAGGTAGGAAAGGAAAGGAATGAGATATTCCTATAGGTACAAGAAGTACTGTTGTATCTAAGATGGATATGAAAAAAATTATACTGTTGTATCTGAGATGGATACGAGAAAAATTATACAGTTATATCAAATGTTTACGGTGCTAATGCATAAGACATGACTATGTCACAGAGGATATGGAATACAGTTATTTGAATTTATGCTTAAAGATAATAATGTTATATTGAGGGTATGATGTTATTCATTGATAGCATTTATATGCTAATCATTTAGAGAGTTATATGGACAGAGATAATGGTTTTGTATTCCTTATTATATTATGAATGTCTAATGATAGGAATACACAACAGAGTTAAAGTTTGACACTTTACAGTACTTATAAGATTTGATTATGACATGAAAATGGTTGTAGCAATGACGATGAAAGATATTGGCATATGTTAAAACAATAAAATATACATATTATGAAACTTGTATTTCTTACAGGTACACATGAAAGGTTATAGATTCAATGGATACAGGTGATGTCGTATCATGATAGATGAGCTATTATAGAATTCCAGTGAATGTTTTATAATATTATGGATCAGCTATGTTTATGAAGGATAATTATACATATGAGTTGCTTATTAATACTATTTTTGATTAGTTATATTATGATGTAACAATGCTTATGATTAAGATTAACTTGTACTACACTTATTTGATGAGTTGAAAGATATTATGTAATACATGATTGGTTTTTTATTATTATACTTATGTTATAGCACTATTAAGTGAAATACTCAATGTTCATCATTTATGGATGCAAGATTAGCAGAGGATTGGAAATACACGGATCCCATGGCACCAGTTCAGCATGACTCCTTTTGATAGCAAGGATTTAGATCAATTTGATGTTTTTCTATATAATAATGTTATGCAACTAAAGTAATGTATTAAGGCAGTAAACACGTGTATACGATGTGAGTTTGATATTCTTAAATGTTTTTCTTTATACAATATATAGTATGAATTTTAAATATATCAACTTATGAGAAATAAACTTCATATACTTTTTAGTTACTTGTATATATAGTTTTACAAAGATAGAGTTTGTTTTAAAAAGTAAATTAAAAAAAATTTACATCCCTTGTAGGATAATCAATGGTTTTTATTTGTTTAGAGACTGTTCATTATTCTACAAGAGCATGTTGCACTGTGAGAGGTGTGTGGTACATGATGTGTTTTTAAAGTTCTCTTATGCATTTAATATAGTATGTGTGGTGTGAGCAGCTTCAACTGAAGGGACATAAAGGCATAAAATAAATATTTTATACATAAACATATTACTTATAATAATAGAATTTTAAATCATATTTATAATAATAGAATTTTAAAAGATCAAAATGATATGTATAATAATAAAATTTTATTAGGATTAAAACTATTAAAAAAGATTATAGGAACTAATATAATGTATGACACCCGGGGCTAACGAGGGTGGGGAGTAGACACCGGTGCTAAAGAGAGCACGAATAAGGAGCAGCTCCTGGCAGGCTTCTAGGCGAAAGGGCATATGAATGAACTAATCTCACACCCAAAGAAGAGGGATCGTGAGACTATGTAAGGATGGGGCTACATAGTTCAGTGATTTCGAGATTGTGCAGGTATGTGACTATATAATCTATAATAACTTGAATGATTTCAATATTATGTAGGTATGAGACTGTACAATTAAGAATAACTTAAGTGATTAGATAGGTACAATCATTCTGTAAGAACTCCATAGTTAAGCATGTTTGGCTTATAGCAATCATAGGATGGATGACCTCCTAGGAAGCTTTCTTGGGAAACATGTGAGTGAAGACAAAGCATGCTAGAAAGGTTTTGTGTTGGGCTGTGGAGGCAGTCATCAAATCAGACTATTACATAATGAAATATCAAATAATAAATAAAAAAATTAATTTTTTATTACAATAAACATCGATCAATAATAAGTAAAACATTTAACTATGATAGATCAATAAAACATTCAACTATAAATCAAGAAGATATAAAGTGACTTATATGAAAACCTTTCCATTTAACTCTTTCCTTGGTTGATGAAGCAAAATCCATAGAATAATGTACTTGAACAATTCTTATCAAGTCATGCTAGCCATCCAACTAAATTGACTATATTATCAAGATATTTAATCATGAATATAATTGTAGAATATTTTTTCATAATCTTCCTAGATAAGTATTTCTACATATTTTAGTTGAATCTAGAGTATCTATAACCTTATAATGAGGAAAAATAAAGCTAATATTATGTATCTTTTGATTAGGGATGATAATTTTGACATAACTCGTCACCTTAACAAGAACATAATATGAAAAAATTAGGTTTGGGTTTATTGTAATTGGCTTTATGTCAATTCGTTATTGACATGGTAAAAATGAGGTTATGTCATTAGTTGACCCTTTAACTCGATTAAAATATAATTTTTAAATTAGGTTAAGCTGGGTCATGTCCAATTTTACCTGTTAATTTTTTAAAAAATTTTTTATAGGTTAATTATGTCATTTTATGTTAAACATGTTGGTTTGACCCATATGACTAACAATATCAAATGGGTAGTATCAAGTTATCTATATCAAATTCAATTGAGTTAGGGTTAAAATTTTAACATAATTAATAACTTGGGTTGGATTTAAATTAATATGTTCTATCCTTTATTTTACCTCTTCCAAAACCATCTAAAAATGGGTTAAATCCTAGAATGCATCATGACCGTACATATTATGATCAAACAGCTTAGAAAAGGAGATCAAAATAAGAGAAAAATATAACCTAAAGGTGTAACACGAGTCATGTTAAGTAGAACACAACTCATGGGAGGATTGGTGCATGCAAAAAAGGAGGAAAACAGAGGGAGCAACATGAAACACGACTCATGTGACTCCTCACACAAGTCATGTGACACTCGGCAAAGGAAAAAGAGAAGAATTAAAGGGTAGTGCAAAGGACATGACTCATGTCCATCTTTACACGAGTCATGTAAAGCTCAGCAAGGCAAGAAAAATGATATTTCAAAGAGTGAAACATGCCTAACACGAGTCATGTGACTAAAACATGACCCATGGGGCCTAAATCTAGCATAAATGCTAAGTACTACAAAATATACAAATTTAAAGCTAAACCTAACTAAATCATAAACTAAAGTAGAATGACATGTAAGAGTTTAATGTCAAAACTAAAATAACATGTAAAGTATGCAAGATGTGAAGAAAATGTATGGAATTATGCTAATAATGCAATATATAAGTGTGATGCATGAGAAGATGAATAATGCATGAATTACTATATGCTATACTTAAGTTTGAAGGTAAAAGTATGAAAGTTATGCTTAAAAGGACATTATAATAAAGGAAAATATAGGTTAAAATCATTGTTATCAATGTGTCAATGGAAACCTTGTCCTACCTAGAGTTATGTATTCCAAAGATGGATTGAATTGAATCATGATTTTAATCTATATGTATGTGATCATTAATCAAGCATGGAAATGTAATTAGTTGTTATATTACAATACATAGAAATATTATATTGGGGGATTATATGTGGTGAACAATTGGCTATACATTACTTTTAAACTATTGTATGAATAGTGATGTATGCCAATTTCTATGTTTAATTAGTTATGTTTAATTGTTGTTTTATGCTTGTTTTGTTACATTTATGCTTTGAAGTAGTAGAATTTGATGTGTTTGTGAAGTGTGCAGTAATAAGAGAAGCAATGGAAGAAAAA
>CANYBF010097531.1:0-13016 GCA_948192965.1 Dalechampia spathulata
CCCTCATTCCTTCTTTCTTTTCTCTCATTTTCCATTCATCCTTCCTTTCCATGCATGTTTGCATTATCACATCATTACCAATCATTCATTTCATGCATGAAAGCTTTTACAATTCACACAATTCATCAGATATCATAAAGCTTGGACCGTTTGGCATCAAATCATGCAAATTAAGCATCAATCCAAGCATCAAAACAACAATCATGAATCAAATACAAGCAGAATTATAAGTCGAGACCTAGTTCAAGTCCTTTGGTAAAAGAAACAAGCCAATAGTGGCTAAAACACAAACCTAGCACATACCTTACAATCTAAGCAACCTCTCGTATAGGCCAACAATTCTATCTCCAATCGTATCTAGCTTCTATTCTACGTTCTCTTACGCTAGCAACGTTTAGAATCCTTAAGGAGGTGATTTGGTAGGGTAAGGGACATTTTACTTAAGGAAAAAGGGAAGGAAAACTAATGAAAAATCATCTGTTTTCTTACTTAAAAAGTCAAATTAAAGATGCGTACGGCCGTACAGATATTAGTACGCCCGTACAGACTCCAAAACCCTGACAAACCCAAAAACTTGCGAGTTATCGTACGGCCGTACCACCTTTCGGTACGCCCGTACAGGTACTGTTCATCTGACAAACTAAAATTTTCCTACGAGCAAATCTAATTCCTGCGAGTTGCGGTACGGCCGTACGCCCTTCTGGTACGCCCGTACGAACTCGAGGCCCTCAATTCCCTGTTTTTGCTCACCTCGTACGACCGTACGGCCAACCCGTACACCCGTACTACTCCCTAAAATCACACAACCTGCCTTTTGGCAAGCCAAACTCATCTGTAACCTATCCCAACACTTATACCAACCTAAACACACTACCAAAACTACCCCTTTACCGTATCGCGGGGGACTCCACCCCCGCACCCGCAACCCATAACTCACGGAACTCCCCCTGATGGGCAGATGTTGTCGCTCTGCTCCAACATCTGCCCCTTAATCAGTATATAAGCTATACCTAACATAACTTATACCCAATCACATACACAAGCCATCCCTCATCCAACCGAGAAGACACGCTTCCCAATAAGGTGACGACACACGATTCACATCAAGAAACACGTATATTCTAATCCAAAAATAATACATCAAAACATATACGTCATACATTCATCATGCACTCCTACATTCCTTCAAATACATAGCATACCTCATTCAATATACCAATCATCTACATGCACGTACACATTCACATATATCCCTAGATACGTATATACGCCTAACTCCTAGGGTCTCTAATGTGGGTGTAACAGAAATATTCATAACATATCATACAGAGGATATAAGGAGGAAAAGAAAATGATATACAGAGTAATGTTCATTGATTACGTACTAGGTCATACAGTTATCATCAATTCCCTTTATGGAATCATACAGTATAGGTTCTTATTATGAACCATAGAGAAATGTTATGTTCCTATGGAAACTAAAGAATGATACAGTACCATTACATAGAGAAAGGACCCAGTACGGGATTATGCATAATCATACAGAAAATAAATGAAATGTTACAGGAAAATCAGAGGGAGAATGCAAAGCATGATTGCATTCTCATAAACATACATTATCATTCATATATCATGAAAGTATAGATAATAGAATGATGAATGCACTACAATCGTGCTTGTATAAATATGTACATAGAGTAATGTTATACAGTACAATATTTGATACAGGTAAGGTTACAGTGGATTCTTTTATGACATTTATTCTTATCTTTGCACGATATGTTATATGTGCTGATTATAATAGCTGATGACTGATGCAAAATGGTATGTTATGATTCAGTTATACTGCTTAATACTGGTATACCATGATTTGACTGTAATACATTATTTATGATATGTGCTCATGCCATTTACTCATTTATAGCACCATTGAATTTTATACTCAATGTTTATCATTTGATGAACGTAGGACCATAACCTTCAAGCAAAAATTTAGGCTGACCGATCTACAGTCAGGAGAGATTATGATTTGAAGAATCTAATTCTCAAGCTAGCTTGGGATCAATGTAACAGACTCCTTGGTGTTTTGTATATGCGACTTATTATATTAACCTTGGTGGCAGTAATACTTATGTGATGTATTTTTATGTTGCATGTATTATAAAGACCACCTTATCATGTATCATTAAATATGCAGAGTACATATAAGGAATGAGGGTATGAGTATGCATGACAAATGTAAGATATACGTTTTAAGATATAATCGATGCATACTTTTATGTATTGTTATTATACATGTCTACAGGTGTTATCAAATGATAGACATATAACTAAAAAAAAGGTATAGATCCCTTGTAGAATAATTAATGATTTCCTTGTTTAGAAGATTATTAACTATTCTACAGGAGCGTGTTACACTAGATTGGGGTATGATAAGAAAAACATTTCAAAATCAAAAGTAAAAGAGAGGGGGTGGATGCGATTACAACAAAAACATCCAAATATGAAAATACATTTTCTATAGTTATTTTTAAAAATTTATGAAAAAATGTATGAAAAATATTAAAAATATATTATAATTATTTTTCATCCTTTAATTTAAAGTCGACCTATTTTTACTCGGCCACTTTCATTTAATGTGAACCTCAAATTTGACAAGTTTTAATATCAACAAACAAAATTCTTATTTATTATCATCTTTATTTTGTTCTATTTCTCTCTTATTGCCTGCTCATTTTGCATGATATTTTTATCCTAATTCAATAAAAATCTCATGTAAATAAGAAACACAAATTATAATTAAAACAAATTTAAATCTAAAAGCTATAATAAAAATATTAATCTTGTAAAAATACTTGCATGATTAATTATTTGATATTACATGCAAAAGAAAAACATACAAAACAATTAGTGTTAAATATTAATCAAAATAAAAATAAAAAACAATAATTATTGATATTATTCTTCCTCCTCCTCCTTCTCTTCTTCTTCAATCTAATTTATTTTAATTTTATTTTTTAAATTATTTATCATATAATTTAATTCTACTTTTCAATTTTTAAATTTGTATTTGGTTTTTTTTATAATAAATATAAGGAAATAAATATATATCATAACATATAGTATATATGGTATCTATGATATATATTTATGATATACATACATATAGTATTGTTGATCTTGACTTTTCACCCTTGTGCAATCTCGGGTTTTTATCGATTCGGCTCGGTGCCGGTCCCCGAGGTCGACCCCGATTTACAAATATGCTTTTGAACCTCCTCTGAGTGTTTTGGCCAAATTTGATGTGCTTCGCATAACACAATGTTTTAGAATGCCAAATAATGCTTATTTGATATGCGGAGCACATTACATTTCACTCATACAAAGCGAAGTGCATAGCATGCAAAATGCTATATGCATAGCATGAAGCACTATGTGTTACGCATGTAGCACTATGTGTTAAGCATGTAGCAAAAGAAGACGTTTGGTAGGGCCTACTTTTTGGGCCAAATCTAAGGTGCTCCATATAGCACAACGTCTTAAAATACCAAATGATACTTGTTTGACATGCAACGCGTGTTACATTTTGCTTATGTCAGTCGGCGCGCATAGGGGCAAAATGCTATATGCGTAGCATATAGCACTATGCGCTACGCATATAGCAAAATAAGATGTTTGGTCAAGAGCCTTCTCGAGACCAAATCTAACATGCACCACATCATACAATTTCTTAGGGCATGAAATGATGCTTATTGGATATAAGCACACATCCCAATGTAGCCATAATGGGCCCCATACGATGGGTTAAAATGCAATGTGCGTAGCATGTAGCACTACATGCTACGCACATACCACTATGTACCACGCACATAACCTAAAAATTTTCAAATCCCACATTGAAAATTAGATTTTCCGAACCCTAACCTCTTCCACTATAAATATGAGTCTTGGGTTCATGAAAAATAGTCTGAATTTTGCCTAAAAAACTGCCAAACTCTATCAAAATCACTCCAAAACTTAATTAAACACATAATTAAGTAAATTGCTTAGGATTTTAGGGACAAACTAACACTAGTTAGGTCCCTAATCACGTTTGGAAGCAAGATCTTAAAAAAAACCTACTATGGTAAGTTAAATACTCATTTTTCTTTCCTTTTCTTCTTATTTTTGCTTGAATCCATGGATTTTGGCTTCTTTGCTTGATAATTGCCCTCAATCATGTTTGTTTATTGATTGTTAATGCCTATTGATGATCAAAATAACATATTTTTACTTTGGATCTACCTAGATCTACCCCAGATTTCATGTTTTTCTTAAAAACCTCTGTTTTCCTCCTATTTTCCAGGCTATGTGCGCCATACATAGACCTATGTGTACCACATCTAACCCATGTATGGCACATATAAGCCTATATGCTATGTATATAGGCCTCAGATTTTCTAGAAAATACATATTTTCTCTAATTTTTGCTCGTTTCTTCACCCGATCTGATGAATCTAGCTTCACCCGATCTGATGAATCTAGCTTCATCAGAGGCTTTTCCATGCCTCTGGTGTTCTAGATCTATCATATATTTTTGAGATCTAATAATTTTAGCCTTAAAATTAATTATTCAAGTTAAATGCTCATTTACTTGATTTGAACACACGTTCATCCCTAAAATGGAGTACTTCCTTCATTAAACTTGCTGAAATTGTGTGTTGATCGTGTTTTTGCTAAAAAACTTGATTTTCCTTGAAATTTCTCTGCTATGTGCGCCATACATTCACCTATATGTGCCACACATAGCCTATGTATGGCGCATATAGGCTTACATACGGCACACATACCCTTCTGTTTTTCCAGAAAACCAGATTTCACTTCCGATCTAACAATTCTAGTAACATTAATGGCTTTTTCCATAGTCTTAATGTTCTGGATCTGTCAAATATTATCCAGATCCAATTGATTTTGGCTTTAAAATTGATTGTTCAAGTTAAATACACATTTACTTGAAGGATTTGCAATTCAGATGCCAATTCGTGCTCAAAATGAGGTATTGTCTTCATTAAACTTGCTGGGATTTGTCTATAGATCGTGTTTATGCTAATAAATTTGATTTCTTTTTGTAGATTTACTCCTTACATACGGCACACATCATGTTATGTGTGCAGCACATAGCTTACATGTTGCGCACATAGCATTACATGCTGCGCATGTTCCTTGCATTTTTCCAAAAAATCACATTTAATTTTAGCCTCAAAATTGATCTTCCTCAATTAAATGCTCATTTAACTCATGTAAATGTTATTTTTGATCTGATTGGATCCAAATTGGTTGAGTTTTTATCTCCAATTGTTGTTATATGATGTTAGCAATTCCCATTGATTTTCCATGATCAATTAAAAATAATTTTGCTTAAAATTATTTTTATTTATTTAATTTTCATGATCCAGCTCGTGTTAATTCACATTATTGTTGCCAAACAATTAATTGGACTTTGACATTTGGTTCATGCTTTCATATGGCATTGGATTAGTCAAATAAGTCCTAAATTCATTTACTACTAATGAATTTATTTGTTTATTTGCATCATTATCACTCGTGCATTTTCGGCTGGCGCTATCCAAGGAGGAAAATTACCCGAGGAGGAGGAGATGTTACTTAACATCCTAAAATGTTGTATACTTGAAGATTTTGTGTAATAGGATAGAATTATTCTTGGTTTGTAATAATGTATCCCCAAAATCCCATGTGTATCCCCTAATTCCTCGATTCATTTCACCGACCTTTTTAAGGTTTTATTTCATGGATGGTTTTATTATATTTGCTAAATATATATGCCATGTCATGCACATGCCACATCATACACTTCTATGCCATGCCATAACATATCCTGTATGCCAATACAATTCAAATACATTAATACGTCATACAATATGTGTTATTTTTCATGTTATACACCGATATACCATGCCAATTTGCCATGTCATTATATCATGCCATATCATATGCCATATTGTATACCATGTCATATGCCATGTTGAATGTCAATTCACATATACATCACTATGTCATGTCATACATATATCATGTCATTTCACATATCTCACATGTCATGCATATGATATATCATTCATTTCACATGTCATGCATATGCCATGTTATTTACTCCACACGTCATACATATACCATGTCTTTTATCTTACATGTCATGCATATTCCATGTTATCATGTCATTATTATAATGTCATGTCATGCATATGCCATGTCATTTTATTATGTCATCATGTCACATGTCATGCACATGCCATGTCATCCAAATGCTATATAGCATTATATGCCATTCTACATGCAACCATGCTACGCCAAATCACATATCGAGCTGTGTGTTTACATATACGCTCATATGTTTATCTGCTTAGGATAATTAACTCCAACTATAATGGTAAAATCGATTTTGGAAACTCATAGAAATAGATCTTCACCACCCGAACCCAATCTCTGAAGGGTTTAACTAGTACTCATCCTATGGGTCTGTTGAACCAATCCGGAACCATCCGGTAGCAACTCCCTTGCAACTCTTTCGAGTCCGTATAATTCCTCGACGTAGCCCCTCAGGAAGATTGCACTTTCACTCTAAGTGCGGTCCCCGGTTCGAGAGCCTCGCAAGCCTCGCTCTAAGCGGCAGCAGAAACCGGCACTCACAAGTATATATTTATTTTTAAATATATATTTATTTATCATATATATCATATCATATGTATTATATATCATATGAAAAAGAAGAATCACAATTTCATAAAATCGAAAGAAGTATACAAAAAATATTATCATTTTTACACAATCATAAAAAAAAATAAAAAAAGAAAATTATCATTTTAAAAAATAAGAAGAATAGTGAGATCGATAAGATAGAAGAGAAAGAAGATTTAAAATAAATTGAAATATTAGTATTAATTTGATATAAAATATAAAATATTATATGGGATGAGTTCATCCAATGCATAGGTCGATTCATGTTGAAAAAGTTGAACACTTATTTATCTTAATTTTCATTTGATATTTATTTTAATATCTTAAAAATATTAACTTTTAAATAATGTTTATAAAGTTTAATAATTCTTCCTTCTATATTATCGAAATTTAAAGGTTATTCCTTTTATATATAAGAATAGGACTGAGCAAATTTTCATTAAAAATTAAATAATATAATTAATCAATTTAATTTGATTTGAAATTTTTAAGGTTTAAAATTATTTAATTTAATTTAAGAAAAATTATAATTTTTAATTTAAAAATAAAATAATTGAAAGAAATTTTGAAAATAAACCACATAAAAATTAAATACAATTCATAAATTTTAAAATTAAAAAATTTTAATTTGACTCAATTTTAACAATTAAAAAAAGTAAACAACCAATGTTATCTCTCATACATAAATTATATATAAAGTTATGTCCAAGGATGCTTATGACAAATAGGGTGAGGATATTTGAGTTGCAATTGATAAATTTGATTCGGTTTAAGAAAATCTTTTAATTTAAAAATTAAAATAATTAAAAATTTGAACTAAATTGAATAAACAAAATTTGGTTTAGTTTATGAAATATTAAACTAAAAAATTTTAGTTCAATTTAATTTTACCTATATTAAAATTTATTAAAATAAAGAAAATCTTTTATTAAAATTTCTTTATTATATATTTATTGATTTGATATATTTATATAAACAAACATATATATATTGGTGTTAATTATAAAAATCATGAATTTTATTTTATATTTTACAATCATTTGAAGTTTTACAAAAATATTTTATAAAAATAATGAATTTTTGGAAAAACTTTCAAAAATAATGGATATAAATTTTAAGTAAATCTAAAATAATTTAAAATAAATTTTTCTATGACCTAAAGTAAATTTATGTAAAATTTTTAAATTATTATTGTTATAAATTTTTTTAAAAAATTATTATTTTTAAAAATTTTTAAAAATTCAATATTTTAAAAAAAAAAAAGTAATTTCGAGAGATTTAAAATCTCAATGTACTACCCATAAATTAAGAGTTACACTGACGTTAATTTTTGTTGAATAGAATTTGTAAAAAAAATATTAATTACTATAATTTGAAGGAATTTCTATATAATTTATCCACTAAATTATCTAAATAAAAAGAAATAGATTCCGACCAAACAATTTCTTTTTGACTTGTATGGTTACTTTCAAAAGTTAAAGTATATTTAATTTAGGATTATTGTTGGATAGATACTTTAGCAGCTAATCTTTTTGATGGTACAATAATAGCATCTAAATGTGTAAATATTGTGGTAAGAACAGGATCAATCAAATTGTCTGTAGGTACATACACTTCTTAAATAGAAGTTATGAACTCTTTTTTTAGAAGTAATTCATTCTTATAAAAGAACCTATTTTGATACTAAGGATAGGTTGATAACCCACAGCATAAGGCATTTTACCCAATAAGGTGGATATTTCAAATCCTACTTGGATAAAATGGAAAATATTATCGATAAATAGAAATACGTTTTATTCATTAATATCTAAAAAATATTATGAGATAAACCTATTAATCTTGTAAGTATTTTTATACCATCTAAATATGTGTGACTACAACCCTTTCAAGATGGTATAAAAAACATCAAATCTTGTAACTTTGTTTCTATCAATAAAACTTTCATTCTTGTCCTTTTGAAAAGTTGTAGCAAACTTTTCAATCCCTAAGATAGAGGATCTCCAAACTATCCACACAAGCAATGGAATGATTAGTAATCAATATTACAAGTTTTGTTTAGAGACTAGTAAAATAAAACATAAAAGGAATGGATGAAGAGAAAGATAAATTCAGTTTCTTCTTATTGATCTTTTATCAAAAATCTGAATTAATCTTCTTGGTCTTGAGCTTCTAATTATTTGGAGCTAATGGAGGAAGGAGGCAGCTAAAATTCCTTGTTCTTGTAACCCTAAAAGTTATGTCAGACAACTTATAAAAACCTAATTAGGTTTTAGGTTACTTAAGTCATATGCATGTGTATCTCACATGCTTCAGGAATGTGACTTGCATGTGCATGACTTAAAATGTCACATCCTTAATTCAGTGGTTCATTTTGCATTCATAACTTAATGTTATATTGTGTTTTATATGTTATTGGTGTAAAAATGATATAAAATTATGATGATGTTGATAAGTATATGATAAGAATTAAGTTTAAAGCTCAAAAGAGGAAATTGAAAATTTTACCAAAACTCCTAAAACAGACTCTAAATGGCACTAAAATAATTATTCTATGTTATATACATTGAATTTGATTGAATAGTTTTGACCATTGTGCTTGTATTAACTTAAATTAGATATATGCAAATTTTGAAAATTTTGCATTAAAATTTAATTATGACTTCATAATTAGGTAATAATGATGTAAGCGAATAAATTGAAGTGATATTAAGGAATTAGGACATGTAAAGTAAGAATTTAAAATGCAGTAGTAAATTTTATAATTAATATTAATAATAAGAAGTCTAATTAGAATTTTAAATTTTATGAGATAAGGATGTCATAAATATTTAATGATGAGGTCATAAATAAGAATTGTTGAATTATTGGTTTAAGAAAAAAAATTAAGGAATAGTATTATAAATAAAATAAGGTATATTTAAGAATAAATGGAGGGTATTATATGGAAATGAAGTAATTATTGGTGGTATTCCAAAGAAAATACATGTATTTACATGTATTTAGGGAGTTAGAATTGTGTGCAAGTGTGTGCAAGTGTGTGCATGGGCATCCTTCCATATAAAGACATAAAACCCTAAGCATTTTCTACCCACACGCCATTTATCTGGTCTCATTCTTCCTTATCTCCTATATGTGGCAGAAACAAACCCCATCTCCTCTCCTCCATCTTATCTTATCTCCTTACCTTATCTTCTTTTATTTTCTTCTTTAGTTTTTAAACACAAAAACCCACAACTCACATCTCATCTGCCTTCTTTTCTCTCTAAATTTTACTGTCCAAAGTTGTTTCCATACGCAAGTCTACAGATTTTATTGAAGTGTTTTCATTTCTTCAATTTTTAAGCCAAGACCGAAGTTAGATCATCAAAGGGACTGAACGTTTGCTTCATCTTCTTCTTTTTATCTTTGATTTTCACATTTGAGCAAGGTTCCTACACATGCAGCAAGGTTTGGCTTAACTATCTTTTCTTTTTCTTTGTTTTCATTGTTGACCAAAGCCAACTTCTTATGATTTTTAAGCTTTGGACAAAAATCATTTTAAAACAAGTCCCTTTCATCAAAACTATAACGTTTCTTTTCATGAACCATTATATTTCATTTCTGTTCTAACTATTCTTGTTCATGCGTGTGTATATGAAGGTATGAATTAAACAAAAAGGAGCAGGTTCAAGAGGATCTTTTTAGATCTAAGATTAAATCAAGTTAAAGACATGATATGGTGCGGTTTTGTTTTGTTTTGTTAAGGTGAGAAGGAGTAAGTATGTTTAGCATTAGATTCACTTGGGTTATGATTTTCTGCTGAGTTTTCTGTTTTAGCCGAATGGTAACTTGAAGATCAAAATGTTTTTAGTTAGTGTTAGTTGGTATTTTGGTGGTTAGATTTATTAGAGCTGTAAGTGAGTATGAAATAAAGTGTTAATTTGGAGTGTTAATTTGGAGTGGGTGCATGTGTATTATGTTTTTCTTTTTAGCCAAAGCATTTGAAGGTAAATTATATAAAGATGGTAATTTTAAAACGTTTTTGTTAACAAGTTTATTAAAACTAAGGGGTTAATGGTTAAGGAATGATTAAAACCAAGAGTTTAATTAGCAAAAACAATGATATGTTAAAATAAAAGCTTATGTTACCTATATGTAAGTTAAGAGCCATAAAACAAATGTTTTTGTTAATTTTGATAAAATTCATTAGCATAAGAATGTAAGAAAATTGAATTCAGATCATCAAAGAAATTAGTATAATCAAAATACATGAGATTTAATTAAAGATTTAATGTTGAGATATTAAGTTGAATAAAAAGAGTTATACAGTTTTGAAGCCTCATTGGATTCATATAGAAAATTCAAATAAGTTTCATAAATAAATTTTGTTTTTGAAGTTTATAGAAGTATAAGATAATAATATATTCCGTTTTGTTTAAAAAAATATGGATATTGGTTATATTAGAAAATAGAATGAAATAAGATTTAAAATATATTAATAAATGTTGATAACTAATAATTTAAAATTTAAAGGATTTATGAATATGGTATATATGCATAAGAAGTTTATTGAGGTAAAATTTTAAATGTTCTGTGATGTTATTTAAGAAATTTTATGACAAAAGAGAGATATTAAGGAAAAGGAAGATATATATATATATATATTAAAATGTTTTTTTTTTTTGAGATTAAGGTTTTATAGGATAAAAACAATTTGAAATAAATTATGATTATGAGATTATATAGATAGATAAATAAGATGATGAGTTTAGTTAAGATTGAAATTTTTAGATTAAACATAAAAGATAATAGTAAAATTTAAACAAACGTTAATATATGAATTTTGATGATTTAGTTTATATTATTGATTGAATTAAGTATCTTAATATATTAAATAAGGATTAATGATTTTAGTTAAGTTAAAAATAAGTGCAAAATCATTAGGAATTATTTAAATGAAGAATAATTGATGATGACTATGTTTAAATAATGGATTTTGAGGATGTTATGGAACATATCATATGGTAATATGAAGGAAATAATATATAATCATATGAAATAAGTCTTGGGTATGATTAAGTGTAAATAACAGAATTTCTGTGAGGTAATATTACTGTTTTACTTATTCATTGGTTTAAAAGCAGATTTTATGAACCAAGTTTTCTGTGAAGTGTTACAATTTCAAATACTGATTTAAATCATTTAAGATAGTAACTGTTTTACTATTTTATCTTGACAGTACTGAGTTTTAGTAAAATATATAAAATGAGTACTAGTGGGGTTTGATTAAGATCAGATGATGAAATAACAGATTACTAAGTTATTAACTGTTAAGATATGAAATGATTATTAAACAGCAGATTTTAAGAGGGGTATTATAATCTGATAGATTAGGATAATAAAATAATATTACATCTGATAATTGTTTACATTTAATTTATTTAAGCAAATCAGTTATGAATTAAAATTTAGAATAACCAAAGGCCATAAACACCAAAGGTGTTACTGTTGAGTTAAATAAACAAAAAAATATTATGATGGGGTTTTATTAAGATTTTCGTTTTAATAAATTAAGATTTTGTTTTCAGGCTATGATTTTATATACGCAAAATGATGCTGCACAGAGTCATATGCTATTGAGAATAATATAGTTGTCTGTTTTATTAAATTAATAATAAATAGATATAAAAAAATGTTAAAATTTAATTTATGGAAATTAAGTGAAATAGTATAGATTCAACTATAGATAATTATATAAATTCTTTAATAATGACATGGTGAATGTTATATTATTAAATGATTTATTTATATGATAATATAAGATTGATTGATAATATAACTATATTAACTTAGGGGTTATAGGATAGTATACAAATAAGGAAGCAGTTTTAAGATATTATTAAAATAAAATTGATTTACAAATGAAAATGTAAGGTAAAAGTTTAGAATTTGATTAAAGTTAAAATATTATATAAACAGATATCAAGTGATAATAGTTTTATGAGTTAATGACGGCGTAGTACTTGGTAAGTTATTAACAATAATTCATATTAGAAATACAGGAACGAATAAAATAAAATTAAATAACTTAAAATTAAATACGTTAGTATTAAGATGAATATTAAGAATGATATTGATTTACTTAGTAGTTAAAAATATAGAAATGATAAAAGATGAATTTAATTACTAATAAAAGATTAATATTGATTTTGAAATAGGTAAATCAGTGGAAAATATTCACGAATCACCCAAGGGTATTAACAAAGGGAAGGACATACAAGGTTTGTGCTAAAATGTTTGAA
>CANYBF010097672.1:0-10035 GCA_948192965.1 Dalechampia spathulata
ACCAGGGAGTTAAATGATATTATTGTTATCTGATATTTTAAAAAAAAAATTCGCACTTAGTACGAATGAATGGAATCCCTTGTTGGATGATTATTAATTTTCTTAAAGGGAATTTAGTAATCATTTAACGGGAGCATGTTATGCAGCCAGAAGACGTGACATACCCTACAAGGGATACATATACCTACATAAATAGATGTCGTATGGGGACAATATACAATATGGTGGTGCAATCGATGTAAAGAACCAAATACAATAACAACCTTGGATAATTCACATACATTCAATTGAATGAACATTTCCAGAACAAATAACTATATATATATATACATCAATATGTCTTTACATAAAGGTTCAGGGGAAATACATTGTTCCCATACAAAATCACCACCAAACTACATCTATACTACTGCCTCTCAGTTACAAGCAAACTACAGTAAATAGGCTAACAAACAGAAATGTGCTCGGCCGTCCCAGACCACCTCGAGATTAGGATTGCTGCAGAATCCGCCTCTCTGCTAACACGGCAATCACTGCTCTGGGCCCTCTACTGTGAGCTCGGAACCTGCGTCCATCAATTGATAAATGCTGAGTCGAAGACTTAGTGATGCAAGTAACACATAACATATATCATAGAAACAAGCATTTCAATCCACAGGCAATACAATGCAATGCTATGCTTTCCCCCTTTTCCCCTTTTCTTTTCTATTTATTGTGCACAATATATTCCCATGTTGGATCCCTATGTATCAGTACTCAACTCCCGAAGGAGGACAACTGTAATCTCGGCCCGTAGGCCCCTTTCTAAACTATGTCTCGAGACTCAACTCTCGTAGGAGGCAACATAACATACGATTCCATTATGAAATCCTGTAATATATGATCCAGCATGCCTTTTCCTCATTTTCTCTCATTATGCTCAACCCTTCTATTATGTTTATGCCAATAAGCAATGTTCAATGCAACATAATACAAAGGAATAACTTACATAAACAATAAAACAAGCTCAAATTACACATATCAGAAAAATAAATGGGAAGTCAATCCCCAATCATCACTCACATAGCCAAACTTGGCCTTAAACAATAAAAGAAGCAAAGAGCAAATCATTATAAATGAGCACAGACTAACACTAACCTGGTAGAAGTAAATTAATTAAAAATTTAATTTTATTATTGGATGAATATTTACTATAATTTAATATTTATCAAATTAGATTTATTATCAAAATATTAATGTAATCTATTTTTAAAAAATTCATAAATGAAGAAATTCATGAAATAAAAATCAACAATTCAACATACTATAATATATTTAAAAATTAATTGTAAAACAATTAAAGATATAGAGATCAACAAATTCATATATAAAATTTAAGAAAAGAAAAGAAAAGAAAACATATCTTTACAACAAATTTGAATTAAATACTAATACATAAAGTTTTCATATGAATTTTCTTTTTATATTTAAAATAAAAATAAATGATGAAATTTTATAATTATATAGGCATAATATGATAAAATAGTTGATCAAACAAACTTATAATAATCATACTTATAAGCCTCAAAATAATAAACTTCCTCTACCCAATTTATTTTTTTAACTTATAAACTCGATCTATAAACTTTTAAATTATGTGAAACAAATATATTTAACTTATTTTAAAGCTTATAAACTTATTTGACCAACTTATAAGCTAAAACAAACACCCCTAAATATATCATATATTTAAAGAAAAAAAATTCATCATATAAAACAAATTAATAACAAATTTATTTTTTACCATAATTTTTTTATCTTTTTACAAATAATTTCTAAATATTTCAAATTATTTCAAAGAATTCATAAATTTTTTACTTTCTATTAGAATGAATTTCCAGATGTTTAACCTTGTTTGGAAGAAATGAAAATAAAGAGGAAAAATAAAAATGAAAAGTAATTTTTCTTTATCCGAAAAATCTGAGAAATGAAGGAGAATGAAACACCAGCAAAATTTACCATTCATAAATTTATATTTTTATCCAAAACTTTTTATTTTTATTTTTCTCTTTTTTTATACAAAGATAAAATTATAATTACATTCAAATAATTATTTTTTATCTTATTTTGCTTCCTTTTTTCTAAACATATGGAACTAAAATAAAAAGAAGAAAAATAAACTTATTTTCCTTCATCATTTTTTTTTCCTTCCATAATAAAATTCCCAAATAACGCCTTAACATTGCCACTGATGGGTAAAATACCCCTTTCTCTTTTCACAAAAAGGCCAACTAAATAAATATTTTGTTAAATTAGGTTTTTCAACTATCCATATAGATTCCGCAAACTTCCAGAAAAGCTGTTCTCATCCTTGGGGATGAAACTGAAGTAAGCACACAAGTTCATCATCTTGCCAGCGTGAATGCGTTTGTCTTTGTTTAGAATCATCAAGTTCTTCAATGGTCATTGATTGTCAAATATAAATGACCATGTGAAGTTTCATCCAAACCCGTTTCTAAGAATGTGTAAACAACTTCAAGAACCCATGCGGCTAATCACCCCTTTTGGCGATCTTTCGAAGTTCTACCCAACTCATTAAGCAAAGATTTATAAGATGCATAGTCTGATACAACCCCTTTCTCGCTCTGTAGTTTTTGGAAGTTTTGTATGTTTCCATGCTTGCAATGACCTTCTAATAAAATGTTATAAGTTATGTCATCAGGAACTACACCCAGATTGAGCATAGCATCTAGAAGCATGTTAGCGTTTTTCATTTGACCTTGCTTGCAATATCCATTCATAAGAACATTATAAGTCACAACTCCCGGTACATGGCCATCCCTCTGCATCTCTTTGAGTAACTTGAACCCTGTCTTCACATCACCCTTCTTACAAAATCTGTCCATGACCATATTATATGTCGCATCATCTGGTTTAAAACCTGATTTCAGCATTTCCCTTAATGTTCTTTCTGCGTCAATTACCTTCCCTTCTTTACACAATCCTGAAATGATAGCTGTGAAAGCTACATCATCAAGCTCAATTCCTTGTTTGACCATTTCATTTCTGATCTCCAATGCTGATTCTATATCCCCTTCCTTACAGTAACCATCCAAAAGTGTAGTGTATGTGATCTTGTCGGGTTTCATTCGTCTCATGCTCATCTCATTTACAAGTTTTCTTGCTTCACTTAAATCTCCAATCTTGCAAAGTCCATAGATGAGTGTATTATATAAAACCAAATCAGGTTTCAGACCATTTATTAACATTTGCTGATAAAGTTTCATTGCCAAGTCAATCCTACCATTCTTGCATTGCCCATCAATCAATGTGGTAAAAGTAACATCGTTAGGAACCAACCCGCTCCTACACACTTCATCAAATAGTTGATTTGCATCATCCAATCTACGATTCTTACACAAACCATCGATTAATACGCTGTAAGTAAAAACATCAGGAAAAATCCTGCTCTCCACCATCACCATCTTCAACCTAAAACATTCATCTAAATTCCCTAATTTACAATACCCATTAATCAAAGTATTAAAACTAACAACTGTAGGCTGCAAACCCCACTTTCTGATTTCATCGAACAACATATGGGCATCATCCATTCGACCCTCTTTACAAAACCTATTAATCAAAATATTAAAATTTTTCACGTTTGGAGGATACCCTGAATCCATTAGCTCCAAATAAAACCTCCAAGCAGCAATAGGCGTACCATTCTTACTCATTCTATCAAGCAAATACTTGCAACCATGAAATGGGATTTTAAAATTATGTTTCTTAACTAATCTAAAACACTGAATAGCATCAGATACAAATCCCAAATCAGTATAAGCAATAATCAAACAGTCAAACACAGAATTCGACAAGTGGGTACCTTTATTAGTTTCAAGAATCGAAGCAAAAACCGAAAAGATCGAATCTTTTCCTTTCCTAGAGACAATAAAGTGGAGTAGAGAATGGGCATGAGAGTGCATTTGATGGGCGGATAAGAAATGCAACATGGTGCAATACGATTGAATTGTATGGCGATAAGTTGGGCATGAAGAGAGAAAGTTAAAGAAAGAAAAGATAGAATGTGGAGATAGAGAATGGGGATTAAGGTTGATTAAGTCGATTACTTGATCGGGTTTAAGAGTAGGGAGGATTTTGTTGAGTGAGACATGTAGAGGCTTTGTTTCAATGTTTCTTATGGCGTTGGAGATGGTGGAGAGAATCGGGTCTTCTTGAACCACTGGTGATAGTAACGCTGATGGCGGTGGTGGAGAGTACCATGTGGAGAAGGAATTAATGGATTTTCTGTAGGGAGAAGAAGGGAAGGTTTGGAGCTTCCAGAAAGCCATGGAATCAGTTATTGAACTTTTTGTTTTGTTCTTCTACAATGTCCTTGAAATCAATTTTTGATTAAGATGTTATCGTGTTCTGGTGAGTATGACAAAGGGTAACGGGGAAATCCATGCCATTGGTTTGAAAGTGATTAAATTTAATTATATTAGAAATAAATATTAGAATCATTTATTAAATTAAAATATATCATTAATGTTAAATTGAATAGTTGATTGATAAGCATAATTTTAACTTATTTTTTATTTTTATTATCTTTTCAAGCATAACGTTCATCTTTTTAGCGTCAAACTTTAGCATATCATATAGTATTGCATGTATTTTTCATTATTTCATATATCACACTCATATATTATATTATTAGCATAATTCCATATATTTTCTTTACATTTTGTATATTTTACATGTTATTTTAGTTTTGACATTAAACTCTTACGTGTCATTTTACTTTAATTTATGATTTAGTTATGTTTAACTTTAAATTTACATATTCTACAGTAATTGACATTCATGTCATGCATAAAATATGCTAAATTTTGATCCCATAAGTCATGTTTTAGTCACATGACTCATGTTAGGCATGTTTCATTCTTTAAAATCTCATTTTTCCTAACCTTACACACAAACTTGTTAATACATTCATGAAAAACCTAGTCTATTAGGTTTTAATAACAATAACATGCATTAGCATAAGATATTTGTCAACAAAATCTAAGAACATCATACTAATTTACATCATTTTAGATGCTCCTCACTTCATCACTTTTGTGAGATACGAATCCACTCTCCAATCAAGCCTCATATCTCGAACGTGGTTTGATTGTCAATATAGCTCCACGATTCAATGTATTCAGCACGTTTCTCATCGTGGCTTTGTTCTAATATGGATGTTCCATGTATGATATGATTATCGCTACCATTAAGACTCATCCCAAGGTCTTTATCAGTTAAAGAGATATCGCTTCTCCAAACTTCTACAACTACTCCTTCAAACTAGCAAGCTTTAAATGAAATCTTACAATAGAAACCCATAAAACCACAAGGACATGTCGAACGTTCCCTTTTACATGGTGATCAGCTCCAAGTTAAGGCTAACATGACCAAAATCTTTTGCAGGAGGGTCAAACTCAACAGGTGTCACATCCACACTAGAGACCTTAGTTGTATTGCACAGTTGTATGTGTATGTGTATGTATATGTATATGTATATGTATATGTATAAGCATATGTATATATATGTGTGAAACATGGTAAATGGCTTGTGACGATTGAATGACTGGATGATTGAAATGTTAAATGCTTTAATGATGATTGTGTTTTGATATTGCCGCCTTATTAGGAAGCATGACTTCTTTATAGTATAAGGGGCAATGTTGTTGATGTTTTTAGGAAGTGTTCTATGATTGGGTTTGGATTGGGTACTATAAGAGCAATTTTTAGGGCTTAAGTACTGAGAGTAAAGAGTAGTACGAGCGTACAAGTTTCCATACAGGCATACTGGGGTTGAGAGAGGAGTGGCATAGTGTTCCTGGAGACTGTACGGGCGTACCATTGGGTCGTACGGCTGTACCGTTGCTCACAGGAAATTCAGCTTGTCAGGAAACTTGAGGTGGTACAGGCATACCAAATGGGGTATGGGCATACCACCGCTCGCAGGAAAAATAGGGTATCAGTAGATGTCATTTGGTACGGGCATACCAAATTTCGTACGGCCGTACGTGACTAATTGTTGACTTTTTTTAAAAAGGTTGAAACGGATAAGTATGCTCACTTTTCTTAAGATAAACTCTCCTAAACTCTCTTAAACATTAGGGTTTTAGTATCTAGAGAAGGAATAGCTCAAGATGGAAAGGCTATGGCTAGAGGGAGTCTGCAGAGGGACTACGAGCATATGATAAGTGTATTACCATTATAGGTTAGTGCTTCTTATGATAGATGATTCATTAGGAAATCATCAACGGGTAGGGGGTACTTACCTTATTACTAATAGTTTATGTTTATATGCTTATATTCTTATGCATCTGCAGTATAAGCTCCATGTGAGTTAATGATAGAAGGATAAAGGAATGAAATACTTGTGTGATTAGGGAAAGCATGTGTTTGATGAATAATAATGTGTTTATGAATGTTAGTGACTGAAATGATTAATGACTCATGATATGAACGAGCAATATGTGTGAATTATGTGAATGATGTGCATGATGACTTATGTCATCTAGAGGTTTAATTATGCGTATTCTTTATAGCATCATGAGATATTGCATGAATATCATGTCATGAATCATATATATATATATGAATACATTCATGGCATTCATAGAGAGAGGAGAATGGAGGAAAGGAAAAAAAAGGAGAGCTATATGCTCCAATCATACTGGGTCATAATGATGATGATGGATTCCTTTAAGGGATCGTTTAGATTAATGCCCTCCCTATGGGAGATGAGTCTCAAGACCTACAGTAGGAAATGGGTGCAAAGCATCACATAGTTAAATGCCCTCCTTCGGGAGATGAGTACTGGTACCTACAGGGACCCAGTATGAAAGAGATTATGCATAATCATTAAAGAAAGAAAAGAAAGGATATGTTCAGGAAAATAAGAGAGCGATGCATAGCATAATTGCATCTTCATGCATTGTCATTATCATTCACATGTTATGAATCTAAAAGGGAAAAGATGAATAAAGCACCAAGTGTACATATATGAACGTATGAATGGTTCATAGACATCTAACGATTGAGATCGAGAATGTTACAGAAAGGAAGTATGCCAATGATGATGGCATCCTTATTGTACGGAAATAATGAAAGATGATGACTGGATAGAAATGATTATTCATTGGATGTACCAAGGTGTATTACAACATGAATATATGTGAAACGGATACATGAACATACATGAATATGTGCTATGATACTTATGTATGACACAGATGTTATATGTTCACATGTGATGTGATGGATACGTGATTTGGTATGTAATATGATAGGAACCATAACTCATATCTGGTGAGTTAAGGTGTAAATGATGATGAGATGATATAGGCTCTCTAAGGAGGGCTTGTCACCTATGTATAGTCCCATAGCAGACAAGCTAGAGGGTGTATTTGCATTGTAGGTAACGCCTGCTCATGGTATGATTAAGAGGTTTGCCTTATGTCATTATTTATTCTAATGTTATTTGATTATAGCACCACTGAGTATTATACTCAGCGTTCGTCATTTGATGGACGCAGGTCAGCAGTCGCGTAAAGAACATGGATCCCGAGGCAACCATTCAGTAAGGATTTATTGAAGGCAGGAACTTAGAGTAGTTTGTAATTGTATTTATTTATTTATCTTCTTAGTGGGCAGTAAATGTAATATGTATGTGTATGTCGTGGAATGCTCTGAGTTTTATTCTGCCTGCTTATCATTGTCTGCTAGTATCACATGCATGATAAATTTAAATGATGGTTCATCCCTTGTAGGGTAGTTAATGATTTTCTTTTAGGAAAGTCATTAGCTATTCTACAGGAGCATGGCACACCTGGTCTGGGTTTGACAACAGGAGACTCTTACTACCTTTGATCATGATCAAGAGGTCAATATTCAACCTGTTACTGAAGTAGGCTTGGGCAACTTCAAAGTTTATGGCCTTATACCATCACTTGATAGGATCTTGTCGTAGTTTGTTGGCATCTGAACTCACTGGTGTCATGTTCAAATCTCAAATGAAGAAGTGTTATTGCACACTTTGCTTCCTAATTAGATAAGTGACTTTGTCTGTTTTCCTGTTACACATTAGTGTATATATCCATAATAATATTAACAGTGTATTATATGCCTCTCACTTCTTCTGGAACTTCATACGTTCCTCAATAAGATGGATTCCACATCCAAGTTCTCCATCCTGATAGCCTCATCCATACCTCTCGTGTCTGCCTGATAGGGTAATCCTTTCGCTTCTAGTCACTATTCCTCCATACTAAGGGGAATATTTATACCTGCAAAAGCATCTCTTATGGGCGACCTCAAGCTCTATTGGTTAATTACTCTACCACTGTAAAGCAACTCATACATTTCATAAACAGTTTACTCTACCACCATAGAGTAGCTTATATATCTCATAAACAAATTCTCTACCACCATAAGGTAATTCACACATTCCACCAATAATTTACTTTACCATTGTAGAGTAATTTCACATGTTTCGTAAACAACACCCTCAATTTATCATAACTTGAGCAACTCCACCATGGGCAAACACATAATCAATTAATTCACTCAAACTACCATAGTCTCGAACTTTCTCATGCAATCCCTTAGCGCCTCAATGCACGCTAGCTTGAGATCCCACAATCCAATCAATTCACAAGTGCCTCACTGCATGCTTGCTCAATAATATAGCTCTATTCTCGAGAATTTCAAGGCATATTTTGTCACGCCTTTTTACCTGCGTAGACATGCTCCCATAGAATAACTAATGATCTCCAATAATGGAAACCACTAATTACTCTACAAGGGATACGTAAAAAAAATTAATTTTTTTATATATATATTATATTTTTAAAATGATGCGCCATTTTAAGTTTTGTGGAAGTATTTGTCCCCAATTACATTCTTACATTTACTACTTTTAACATTACTTAACATTAATTAATGAATTTAATTTTAACTTAGATCTATTACAAGTCCCTGCTGAATTGGTGCTTTGAGAATCCGCGCTCGCCATCATCTGTTAACCTGCGTCCATCAAATGACGAACGTTGAGTATATCACTCAGTGGTGCTTTATGCATGATATAGTAAAATACAATTATTTTATATTGTATAAGAAATAGGTCATTTAAACCATAACAGTTTCTTAATAGTATTATCATATAACCATTTAGAATATTACTGCTAGACATCACTAATGTATATATCAATATTTATTTGGTCATATTTGAATCATCATTCACTTAATATCGTTACTGTGTCTAGAATTATTTTCATGATTTATACTTATCATCTATTCTTCCTTGGATTTATAATTCTTCTTGAATTAATTCTAAGCAATGAAATCATATGTCATATGTACTGAATAAATCTTAATTACATAACTAGTATCATTTCATTAATGTAACACATCTACAATATGTTAATAACCAATATCATTAATTTTCATAACATCTCAGGATAAAATAAAATCCTGTGATTATTCTAAAATGTCATTTTTTAATCATATTTTCCTTAAATTCATATTTTATAATATAATTAATCATATTAATTAAATTCTCTACTAGTATTTAGCATGAATGGCATCAAGGATGTTCTCATATATTCTTCGTGTTATCACTATTTATTAACATAAACTCTTTTAACTATTTTCCATAGCTTTTACTTATAATTATGTCTAATGCATTAGTATTATCTATGATTAATTATAAATGCGTCTATAATATAATCCATCATAACATGGTATAATTCATTATTAACTGCTAAATTCATATAAGTTCGATTATCGTTCTTTTATCATTCTATCATCGAAATCATTCATACAATTGAATATTAACCCAACTCATTTCATATGGATACCACTATGTAAGATCATCATCATTGCATAACATGTTATCATTATGTACCATCAATATTATATCATTATCATGTATGTCATGTATACATAACAGCATCACATTATTATCTTATATATTTATCATCATGTATATCATTATCATGAGTA
>CANYBF010097692.1:0-12294 GCA_948192965.1 Dalechampia spathulata
GATTAAAAGAATATAATAAACTTATCATATAATATAAACATCAAACAAAGATATAATACAATTATAACAAAATATAATGGTTTAATAAAATATAGTTATTTCTTTTATTAATCAATAAAATCAATATAAATATTTAATCATTTACAAACATTCTTACAAGTTACAGAACTATATATTATAATATTATAATTATCGTACCCCTTAAAATAATTATATATGAAAAGAGCAAGGCACTAAATTCTATCCTTGACACTCTTCATCTGCTTGTAAGAAAAATTTGATCTTCCAAGACAACATAAAAATATAATGATATGAATAATTTTTTTCAAAAAGATAAATTATATATGAGAATATTATAATATTGACAGCCATAATTAAACACACATAACATAAATTTAATTATTATATTATCATAATCTGATTCAAAATAGAATAGAATATATCAATATAAAAACAATAACTTATTGTTATCTTTTTTTATCCTTCCTATCCTTACTATAGTTTATAATGTAAGCCATATCACTTTCTCCATGGATGTAAGACAAGAAATGGTGAACTTGGAAACACCTTGAATACTTGGGTGTCAACATCGTTGATGGGCTTCAACCATGAGGATTAGGGTTTTGAAACCTCATGTTTATGATCTTAAGTTGGAAGTCCGTATACACCTAAGGGAACATTTATTCCTTGATGCCTGGATGCTGTCTTCATCTGGGAAAATCTGCGCAACAAGACGTATAAATATTAACATATACTAACTGGTTACGCCTGATGGACATCATATAATCAGGGTAATGTTCAGAATCTTTCCAGAAGCATCATTAAAGGTATGTCACAGGCAAATTGGCTAACCCAATAACTATTAAAAAAAAGAGGAAAAAGGAAAGAGCATGGACGTGTCTTAAGTCAACTCGATTTCAATAAAAATTCGAATTCAATTGCTCAAAGTCAACTCAATAATCTTCAAATTCAGTAAATTATAGATAAATCAACTCAATTACATCACTGAAAATGGTATACACCACAAGAGCACAGCCACTTGTGAAGAAAAGCAGCAAACGATTGCACTCTATTTTTAATCGTCAATCAAGTTTGCTCCACTGGATGCATTAGGGTATATGGAGAGTTGAGTCTTAGAGATAATGGGAACCAGCTGCATGCACCATTTCCACCCACCAAAGTTAGGCTTACGTTGACCTTGCTCCCTGTATTTCCACGATTCATTTGTTTCATTGTGGGATATAATTATTAGTATGTTGGTTCATCGTCAAAACTGTGCACTATACGGTCATCGTATTATATCTGTAGAAACTTCATCCGCCTCCATAATATTAATGCTGGCCGGTAATAATAGGCGATCATTCAACTGTTTTAACATTTCATTCTTAAAATCTTCCAGACTATTTGTTTGATTTAATTTCATCTTTTTTTATTTATTAAATTCAACTAAAACTTACTTTGTGGAAAAAATAATTAAAGGATATTCTATTGTTCATGGCGGCAGCAATCATCAGTTCATTGGCTCATAGACTTTCAGACCATACGTGATTTGGCTAATCCCTACTGGTGAGCATAATCTGGTGCGTGTCACCATTATAAATTATTCTGTTTTTTCAACATCCTGTGTTCTTCATCTTATACATTCACAAGTATTTTCTTGTATTTTCTTGTTTTAAATTTTGATAAAGTAGTTGTAAACAGGTTTTCTTTTTCCTATATATACGGAAACACACCATACTCAGTTTCATCCTTTTCTCTTCACTATAGTCTCTACCCCATCAAAGCTCATCCACGTCCGAATCTGCCAGCACGGGTAGGTTAACAATTTTGGCTGGCTTAATTCTCCATTAAAACTAGCAAAAATGACCCTGCTTAATATTCTTGGTGCGCTGCTATTGTTGGAGTCGACGGTGAGTGGTTTTAGACCAGGAGCAGATGGGCTGAGCATGAACTATTATTATATGAGTTGCCCATTTGCTGATCAAATAGTTAAGAACACGGTAACAAGGGCCTTTGAAGATGATCCTAACATAGCAGCTGCCGTTGTTCGAATGCACTTCCATGATTGCTTCATAGAAGTACGTATACCTTCCCTCTCCCTCACACTCACTCACTTCATGCACATGGTGCTATATATTTTTGGTAGACTCTGTTATTATTATTTGTGCATGCATTAGGTTGTATCCTGATTGATATTAATTGTGCATGGTTATCGAAAATAAAAGGGGTGTGATGGTTCCATCCTTATTGATTCAACAAAAGATAACACAGCCGAGAAGGATTCTCCAGCAAATCTAAGCTTACGAGGATATGAAGTCATTGATGATGCAAAGAAGCAACTTGAAGAACAATGCCCAGGAGTTGTCTCATGCGCAGACATTCTTGCAATAGCTGCTAGAGATGCAGTTGTCTGGGTGGGTTACTTGTTCATAAAATAAAATGATGGCAGCCGAATCCACACTTTACATAAATTTTAAAATTTGTATATTCATTTAAAACATTATTAAATTTCATATTTGAATTTTGATCAGATTATGTTGAAAATAAGTTATTAACAAAATGAAAATACTAAGATGGATTTGTCAAAACAGCATAACAGTAGATCGTAATTGTATAACGTGCAGTCTGGGGGTCCATTTTATGAGATACCAAAAGGAAGAAAGGATGGGAGGAGATCCAAAATAGAAGACACAATCAACTTGCCATTTCCTAACATGAACGCTAGTGAGCTTATCAGGCAGTTTGGGCAACGTGGCTTTACCGCACAGGAAACGGTTGCTTTGTCAGGTATGTAATTATGCGAATATTTTTCAGGGCAACTCTTGAAATCATATCCGTCCACGGGAGAATAAGATGAACATGTTTCTATACCAGGTGGCCATACTATAGGAGTGGCAAAGTGCGCATCCTTCAAAAGTAGACTGGCCAGCGCTGACCGAGCGATGGATTCAGACTTTGCGAATACGTTGTCCAAGACCTGTAAAGCTGGAGATAATGCAGAACAACCCTTTGACATGACAAGAAACACTTTCGACAATTTATATTTTTACGCATTGCAAAGGAAATCAGGACTTCTTTTCTCAGATCAAGCTCTATATACTAGTCCAAAGACTAGAGGTATAGTGGATGGGTACGCCTTGAATCAAGCCATGTTTTTCTTCGATTTCCAGCAGGCATTTGTGAAAATGGGATTGCTCGATATCAAGGACGGATCCAAAGGAGAAGTACGACAATCATGCCGCAAACGTAATTAATTCTACTCTTTCGTGATTTTATGTATATTATATTATTGTATTTATTTAAACTTAATTTATATTTTCATATATAAATTAACCAACCAACTAGTATGTGTTGGTAAAGTTTTTTTAAATAAGTTTAAGTTTTATAGATTAAAAAAATAAATAATATGTATTTTAAAATAATTTATCTAATTTTGAAGATTTTAATTACAATAAAAAGTGACATTTATTACAATCATCGTTTTGAAAGCAACTGACACATTTCTGACACACATTGAAATTGCCATCCCTACATGTGATTTTGTAAGCACAATTTTTAATTACTATTTAACTTTATTTTTAAATTTTTTTCCAAACAATAACGCATCCAATATTTTACAAAATCAACCAAAATTACAAATCATAAAGTAAAGAAATAATTAACAAACAATAACATATGTAAATTATGAAATATATATAGATATATTTATTTATTTATTTTAAAAACTATATATATATAAATTTCAATAAATTATAAAATTATAATTAATAATGATATCTAAAAAATTACATCATAATCCTGAAACATTTAATTAATATTGGTAAATATATATATAAATAAGATTATAATATAAGCTCTGACATAAGATCGCCCTCAACTTTGAGGATCATGGCTGCTTTGAAAAGCTCAAGGCATTCATAAGATGCGCTCAAGTTCCGCGAAACTGTTCACCAATGCTCCCTCGTTTCATTATTAGCATTATTCATCATGATTTTTTATGATCTTAAGAATTCAACAGTTGCCAAGTTTGTTCTCATCACTTGTTTAAATGATTGAAAAGGCTTGTTCAATACAAGAAAATGCTCCATTCAATATCTCATCCTTAATCTTCATTGTACAAAATTAAGAGCAAGGATCTAGCTAAAACGCGCAGGCAATAGCAATGCATTTCATCAGAGACAGACAGGACTGGACCATAACGTAAACTTTGGAAAAGAAACCAACAGCAATAGTAACGAGAGAAGACTGCTTTGTGCAGGCGACGAGGAAGAAAGGGTTTCAGTAACATATCTTATATTGAGAGTATTTATCATGATTCACACATTTACAATACAATTAACTAGCCAGCTTGAACGCATCAATGAATAGGCGATAAGTAAAGCCCATCTTGAAATTATTGAGAAGAGCAATGCGGAAGGTCACTTTTGATCGGCTGTAATAAAACCTTGTCACATAGTCGGTCAGAAGGACACATATGACTACAGCTATAACATCGTTTACACCTAAAGCACCAAATGATAGAGAAGAACTTTGTGCCACATAAAATCCACCCAACAATGAAATTCCACCAGAAAGTGCCCTCCTTGAAGGATTCCGAAAGTAAGTCCTAGATATATCAGGAACTTGTCTGATGATATCAACTAGTCGTGGAGGTGCGCCATTGTTCTGCACAGCTCGGATTCTGAGGATCCCCTGCGATGATCTTAAATTGAATGTTCCATATTTTACTCTTGAAGCTCGTCTTTGAGCTGTAAATAGAGAATAGAGAATCAGTCATCCACTTGCTAGTAATGTTGCAGATTGAAATAGATCTCAGTTATATAAAGAAACAAATAATTAAAAAACATGAATGAAGTAAAAACAAATGGATAGAAGTAAATATATTTTAGACACAAGGATTAAAATGAGCAATTCAGATAATTTTGACCCAAATCAATAACTTCGGAAGTAAGTATACTTCACGATGACTTTCGAATATTGTTATTGCTAACTGGAAAATATAACTAACAAGCTGCTGGATAATCTCATTTGAGTATATATATATCAAATTAAAACAATCACATCATGTCATCTGATGTAGTAATCAATAGAGTAAGGATTCTTCGTAGCTTGAGCGAGGTAAGTGGCGAAATCTTCATGTGAAATTCATGAAAAATCAAACCACTCAATAAGATGCGGAAACATGGAATACAGAAAATGAGAGCAAGTAGAGGTGAGTAAATCAATAAGACAGAGTCACTTAAGAGAGGATTTTTTTCAAAGCCATTTTCACCTGCAAACCCAGAACTTGAAGTTCCCTTTTGCATAAAATCTCTCCGCCGTATTCACGGCTGGAACTCCATTAGATGGCAGCCTCAATCTCTTCTTGGTCTTGGCAGCTATGGCACAAACGAATTCACTGCCTCAACACTTCTAACCGTTCCAACAGCCCAACCAATATGAATCACCTTTGTTCAGTAAAGTGCTTCGGCGGCCCGGAGTCAAATTTCCACTTTTCATTTAGCAAACCCTTAGTTTATACAAAAACTGTTGTTTCCCGATTCACAGATCAATAACAGCCCCCACTTTACACAATTAAACAATCATGTTTTCTGCGTTCAAGAATTCAGTGACCCGATGAGTTTAATTCAATAATTTCCTATTCTTTCTTTAACTAACATTTTTTATTTCACAAACGCATTTCAAATTTCAATTTTTTTCCTATTTTTATTTTTCGTTGAATTACTGAATTTCTATTCAAGAATTCAATAGCTAGCTTCTAAAAAAAAGATGAATCTTTACTCACCGAACTTGGTTCAAATTTCCTTGACAGTTGGGTAAAGGGATTGATGAAGTCGGCTTCTTGGTGCGGTTGATACGCCAACCCCTTCGTTCTTCGTTTTACTCTTCTGCAAATTTCCGGGCTGCAAATTTCAGAAATACCCAAGCCTTCCTCCATCCATACAAATCCCAGCAACTCTCCCCTCTTTTCTTCTTTGACTTTTACTGCATCTTCTTGAATTAACCACAATGCCGAATTGTTTGAGTAGAATGGCAGCTCCCTAGACCAACATGCAGATCCCGTCTTCTTCCTTCTCCTTTATTTTTTTTTCCCATTGTGTTTCTTTCTTTTCTATTTTACCCTTCTTGCCTTCTTTATTATTGTACTTGGAGCAAATTATTATATACTTTTAATTAATAAAAAATCCATATTTCATTTAAATTAATAATTAAAACATTAATATTTATTTCCACAACAAAAGGATTGCTAATCTGTATTATTCTTTTCTTGATAGTAATTGCAATTTACTTTGAGCATGTTGTTAATAGAATTTCTTAGTCATCTGAATCTGATACGCTTACCCGGAAAGTAACAGTGACACATGATTTAGAATTTGCCACTTTACTAGATTGGTTCTTTTCATCATACGATTTCCATTTCCATAAATCTTACTTTCCATTTCAGTAAATGTTGCACTTAGCATCTGACCAATAAGGCTTTTTTCGCGTATGAAAGGTAAATGAAAATGATATTTGATGGGTATATATCAAATTGCAAGTTCAGTTTGGAGACTAATTAACAGAAATTCAATCAATTCCATCTTTTGTCCGACAATTGTAAGTGAATATTTCTAATACAAGATTTAAGTAATTCAAACTCCATATTAATACCATCATCATCCTCAACTACTAAGAGCATTAGCAATGGGGCCAAATCCCTTCTAGAAGTATTGTTTTCATTGTAACTTGTGCTCGAAAAATATCAAACATGTGACATGAGTAAAGAACGAGTAAATTAAGTATTGACCATACAAGTCAATTATTGCTTAACCATTTAAGAAGAAAAGCTACAATAGTGGATAGTCCTTTTAACATAACATGATTCCGATATTAAATTCTTTAATTTTTTATTTTATGAAGAGCACTTTTTTAACACAATTTTGTAATTGATCATGATAAGAGTTATCCACAGTTTATTCAAGTACATTTAACTGCATTTATAATCAGATAATGACTTATCCGATAAATGTCTAAGATACAAATAACATTGACTTTTACATGGAAAACTGCTGTATCATGATCAATTAAAAATTCTATATTAAATAAATCCTCAAAGATGATAAAACAATAAAATGAAATACTAATTAAAATTGATCATACCTATAACACGAATCAAGTCAGTCCTCTTCCCGTTTGATCACCCTCTTACATGAATATGCAGGGATTAAATTAGAACGATAGTGCTTGTCTCACAGGTGAAAATGGCCACTGTGTAGAGGGCATAGTCTAAAGTATGCATACTTGAAAGGGAACAACATTCTCATAGCTTCCTCCCCCAGAAGCCCTCCTTTTTGATCTTTCTATTAACATACAGAACGGATCCTTAAAAACTCTAGTAATATGCCTTTTAGGCAATTCAATCAATGCTCCATAGATTTTCATAATACCACTCCTCTCCAAACATGAAAAATTTCATGTACACAGAATAATGCAATGGAATATTTCGATCAACAAACCAGCTAGAGCTAACTAAGCACAATTATGATGTCTTTCAAACTGAGGTTATAAACTGTATCAAAAAATGTAAATAACCAGCAAGAACTATATTATCAATGTGTTTTTCACATAGTTCCGAGAAGTTTAACATCTGTGAACACATTCATGTTACTCATAACTTGAAAAGAACACGTAGAAAGAACATGGGAGTTCATAATAAGGAATGAATTTCACAGTTATATGTACAAAAACCAATCACTTTTAAGGTTATGTATTTGGAACATTACCTTGGACTAACCTCTCCTATAATACATCCGCAGAAAATACGCAAGCATGTGTATGCAGAATTATAATCTCCAATTAAATTTCCGGAGCTTCATATTGAGTGCATAAATCGGCCTAAAATTCAGTGTCAAAGCAAGCTAACATGATCTTTGAAACCATGGACCTCGCAAAGGGGATGTAGCTCAAGCTATACCTATAATCATAAGAAGGACAATAAATATACAGATCACAACCACAAAAAATGCATGACTGAGGGTTAGATAATTACTCACAACGACCAATGTATTTCATTTTTATATCGGTTAAATCAAGCAAGTTAAGATACAGTTACTAAAAGGAGGCCATAGGCGCAAGCTTTTGTGCCTTAAACCCTTATGGTTCATGCCTTGACCACTTTTAAGATGCAAAAAAGGGACCCTTAGTCATATTAGACCAAAATTTTTGTATTTTTATTACAATAAGAAAAATTACATTTGCTATCAGCATTTATTGACTTAAAAAATAAACATAATTAGGAAAGAAGATTAGAGAAAAAGGCATTAATTTATTTCTTCTAATGACATATAGGTTTAAACATTGTAACAAGCACTCTCATGTATGTCCAACCTTAACTTTTTGCTTCTTTGTCACCCTATGTTTTTGCTATTCATAAAAATATGATTGGTTGGTTGAAAATTGTCTATGATGCACTGTTTGGAAATTAATAATAAAAACATATATGAAAAAGACCCGTCTTAGTTATTGTTGGCTATTTAGGAAATTACCATGAATAGCAGATTTGATTTAGGAGAATAATCGAAAGATTTTCTGGGAATTTTATTCTCAAAATCTCATATATTTTCTGAATATTTACTTCCTAATTTATCCTAGAATTCTTGCATAAATACCTCTAAATTGTTGTATGTAAATCACACAATGATACATTCTTTCTATCACATGGTTTCAAAGCTGTTCTAGTTTGAACAGCAGAATATTCTAGAGTTTTAGAGCCAGCCTTGAGTTCACTCTATGTTCAGGAAGCAGCAGTCATTGCTAGCACCTGAAGGACGTTCTATCACCATCTGATACTGCATGTGATACCACGTTCCAATCAAAGTACCGCCATTTTCACCATGTGCTGGCACATGAAGCATTTTTTGGCCCCTGTTTCCGGCCAATTACCGACAGGGTGATTTCTGATTGTTACTGCTCCTTTCTACTTGGTCACTTCCCCTAACCATAACAAGCTATGTCAAACATGCCCAGTCTTTTGCTTTGTTTCTTGGTTATTCTATGTTTTTGCCATTATAAAAAGATGGTTGCTTGGTTGAAATTGTTTACGATGCATTAATTGAAAATTAATTATAAAAAAGAGATAAAATTTCATAATGTATAGTTTTTCAATCCATGCGCTAACGGTTTGTTATTTTTGTGAAAATATTTTAATTTTACTTTTTTCCTTTTGATTTCTAGAACGTTGATAACATATTTAGTATATTTTTAGTGTTATTGCTAATAATCTTGATCTTAACTGTTTTGTGCCTCACTTTAGTTAAACGCACATCTTCACCATATGCCTAGCGCGTTGCTCAAAAACCCTTTTACACCTTAATGCACCTTGTGCCTTAACTAATCATGAGTTAAAATTTAACCAAGGGTGATAATATCAAATGCAAGCTGATAATACTAAATCAAACAGGTTATACATACAGACCCCAAATAAAATGTAATCTTGATTCATAACCTAGAGAGACCTAATTTGTGTTCCATTGTTTAATATACCAATCACCAGTTGATTAACTCTTTAGGAAGAATTTAATGATTTTGGGAAGCAGAAAACTTGATGACTCAAGACAACAGTGGTATATATCACTAGACCATACAATTAAATAAACAATGAGGTTATGCCAACAATAGAACCATGATGCAGTTTGGTATGAGCATCGGCAATGAAGATGGAAAATATAAAATATTTTCATGCGCAAAACTGATGCTGTGTTATGATCAAAACTTACAAAGGATATTTGTTACATACCAAACTAGTGCACCAAATTCTAGAACGATTGCCAAAAGGGTCAAAAGCTTGCTATGAACCTGTTAACCAAATGAGATGAAACATCATCAACTAAGGTCTTGTCTGATTTAAAAAAAAAAAAAAACTAGGAAATAAGGAAAACAAGAGGTTAACTCACATATAGTGCACAGAACAAGGCAATTATTATGCTTGCTAGAAACAGAGCAGTCGCATAAATGCGAACAGGATCAAGCATCATAGTTACTTGACGTTTTGGTCCAATGAGAAATATTGTGCTGTCAATGAAAGGTTCGAACTTAAATTCATTATTACAAATTAAAGAAATGGAGATTTCATGGAAGTAATTAAAATTTTGATGAAGACTTAATGGAAAATTATTGGAATATTGAAATAAGCAAGCAGAAAGAAAATTTTCTTTTTTTAACGCTACCATTGTATTCACATGCAGGTGAAGATACTCCAGTATAAATTGAAGAATAACATATACGACCTGAATGGATTTTGTGACAGAAAATGATTGACCATAACAGTTTTAATATATTACTTTCATAGCACAAACCTTCCAAGTGAAAGCAGATTTCCAAAAGTGAATGTAATCCCAAACTTAATTGGATTGAAAAAAACCAGCATCGACTGTGACAACAGGCATGAAAGAGAATATAATCAGTTCCATTAGGGGCCAGAAGTTATATTGAAAATTCAAATAAAGCAATAACAAAGAAAATCTAAAAAAGCAAAACCCCTTAATCTTCCATGATATAAGGAATAATTAAAATGGGCAAGTTCTGAAGTAGACATCAGATGAGAAATAATGTCAGCATTGCATTGGAAAACATTGCAACGTGTTTACGTTGAAGTTAGATGTAATGACAGAATTCATGCAGTTCAAATCTTGATTTGTCTTTAGAGAATATTAGAGAACAACAAAAAGACGTTGAACATCACACATAGCTAATAGAGGCTGAATTCCAGTTAGCCAAGTGACTGGTTCTAATCCTTTTGGATATGGTTGGATCTAAGGAAATTTCCCATGTATATTCTTTGCACTCTACCTATTTCGTAGAGAGAATTTTTTGGTTTTACTCAAATTAGATTGATATTCTAGCAAAATAAAAATTAATTTTCGTAAGAAAGAGGGTAAATGAAGCGGAGATCGAAACTCAGTTTTTATGTTAGCTAGGTTTGTAGTTTGTAACAGAAAAAGGCATTTGAGCTTTTGGGAATAAGATCTAAGCCATTAAAGGGAGGAAAATATGATAAACTTTGGGAACAACCGAGGAGATTAAAGTTGGTGAAGCAGATCCAGCAACAAATCGAATACTAAACTATAGTTATTCTACTAAACCACGCGAACTATTTAGTTTTGAGAGTTGCAAAGCAAGCACAGATGTTGAAATGAACAAATTTTCCAAATAGAAAGGCATAAGAAAGGATTAGGCGGCAGCCGCAAATCATAGTGTCACGAAACAAGCGAGAGGGAAAAGGAAAGTGGAAATCAAGAAGGAAGAGAGTAATTTCACTTACCAAAAGAGTACAAGCTAAGCCAGAAACAAAACAGATGGCGAAACCGTAAAGCCTCTGCTTAATGGTGAAAGAATTAGAGGAGAAAAAACATTTATGCGAGTTATGTCATTGCCAAAAAAAAATCTAAAAATTGAAGAAACCTGTTTGGTGGAGAGGGTACAGTTGCGATTGAAATCGTCCATGATAGAGTCCTCAGCTGCTTGATCTTCATCTTCAACTTCCATCCCGACAAGCATCTTCATCTTCTCGAAAGCGTGATTCATCTTCTCCATCCTCTTCCTGTCTTCCTAATTTCGTCCAGTGCTAACCACTCTTCACTATCAAGACTCAATTTTACGTTCGGTCTGCATGACGTTAATATTAATAATAGAGTCGGTAAAAAGCAATAAAAGGTAAATTACGAAAACATTCCTTAATGAAAAGTTTAATCCCGTGTTCTTAATATTACGTTTCTCAATCCTTTTGATTTTTATCCGTTGAATTACTGTTCCCAAAAAAAACAATTATTATTTATTAGTTAGTTGCAGATACCTCTTGATATATTTTTTCACTAATTAACTCTGCTAAAAACATTTTAATTCTAATACCATTTTACTAAAAATCATTATTATCTTTTTTAGTTTGAAATAAGTTGATTGTTACTGATTTGCTATATTAAGTGAAGGATGGATTCGAGAAAATCATTAACGCTCTCCTTAGTTTTATAAGTTGATACTATTTTGAAAAGAAAAATAGTTTTATTTCAATTAATTAACTTTGTAAAACGAAGGGAGTATATGCGTGGAACCGGCCATCAACAATCAAACTGCCACATGCCGTAAATTCAAATGAACTCGCATGCTTTGAGGCACAACAAATACCATCTAGCTTAACATTGCTCTCACCACCGACCATGGCTGCGGATGGTCATTTATAGTTTACATCCTTCCCCGTTCTTCAAAGAGCGCAAGCACTTGAGTTAAATCCAAGAACACCACATCATGTAAAGGGAAAAA
>CANYBF010097746.1:0-12945 GCA_948192965.1 Dalechampia spathulata
CATCCTACATACTATGCATGCGCACTGCATACGCTATATGCCTAACGCTAAAATGAATCTAAGACGTTAACGCATAACGCCATACGCTATTTACCATAATATGTGCTTACATATTAGGTTGCCATATCATGCATATGATATGCCATTCATACTCACATGACATGCATATACCATGTTACTTTTATCGCTATATCACATGGCATGCATATGCCATGCCATCTAAATGCCATATAGCTTTATATGTCATTTTATGTGCAACCTTGCAACTCCAATTCACCTGACGCGCTGTGTGTTTACAATTACGCTTGCATGCTTGCCTGCTTAGGACAATTAATCCCAACTAAAATGGTAAAATCGATTTTGGAAACTCATAGAATAGATCTCCACCACCCGAACCTAATCTCTGAAGGGTTTAACTAGCACTCATGCTAGGGTCAGTTGGACCAATCTGGAACCATCCGGTGGTGACTCCCTTGCGACTCTTTCGAGTTTATATCATTCCCTAAGGGAACCCCTTAGGAAGACTGCACTTTCGCTCCAAGGGCGGTCCCCGGTCCGTGACTTTAGCAAGCCTCGCTCTGGGCCTCGGCAGAAACCGACGCTCACATCTCCCTTATCTATGGAGTAGATAATTTAGTCTTGAATAAGCCATTCTTACTATCAACCATATTAGTTTGATAGCAAATTTGGAAGTAAGCAGAAACACTTTTAAAAATTTAATCAAGCAGCTTCATCCTCTCCAATGTTGTCTTTTCCCTGTGGATGTTAAAGCTACATCAGCGTTTGAGGATTGGTGGACTAAAGAAGCACTGCTTCTCATTCAGCACCTCAACCTGCCATCAAGTATCCCTTTGAATTCCTTTAGTTACTGCTCTTCAAATATATTTTCCTAATTTTATGAACTGGTCTTTGAGTTAAACTATAGGTTAAGGAAAATGGCCTACCTCTAGCTCAACCACTCCTTCTCAGAAAAAACAGAGGTTAACTCCTAAGTCTCTGGCACCTCCCTCTACACGTTCTAGCCATATTCCTTTACTTTCCAAGCCTAAGCTCCGAGATGATAGTGAAGATGATCCTATAGATTTATCCAAGAACGTACCAAGTGAAGAGGAGCTAGAAGAACCGAGTGGAGAGGAGCTTCAAGAAGCTAGTAGTAAAAATAACTCCCCTTTTTATCTTATCTCATTTTATTACTAATTTTGAACTTTTATAGGGGGTACCAGTGGCTTCAGTGATGCTGGATTGACTCCATTCTCCACCTTTGTAGATATTCCTGTTAAGCCTCAAGGTAAGAATTCCCCTTCATATACTTACTTCACACCTTAGTTCAAGCTTTTAATTTTGTGACTATGTACAGATATGAAAGACCTCTATTCTAGATCAAAACCCAATGAGAGTGCCTCTATTCCTTTAGTAAGTTTCTCTATCCCTATCTACTCCTTACCCATATTTTTACTTAAAATATCTAGTGACATATTTGATTTGCATCTAGGTGTGAACACTCTATTTTTGCCCCCTGCAAAGCTGGCTGGGTTGCCTACTTCAGGCACGTATTGCAACTTGTTCCAGTATCAGAATGGATTAATATAAGTTCCCATTCTGAAGAGTAAGTTGCATACATGAATTTCACATGTTCATTTACCATTTGGGCATATTGTTTACCCCCTGTTTGGCCCGTCCAAAATGGCTACCAATCACAGATTTCCAGTACATCCTGCACAGGTTGGCTGGATTGCCTACTTTGGGCACGTATTGTGACTTATTCCGATATTGGAATGACTTAATACAAGTTTCCATTCTTAAAAGCAAGTTGCATACATGAATTTCACATATTCATTTGCCATTTGGGCACACTGTTTGCCCTCCGTTTGGCTCATCCAAAACGGCTGCCAATCATAAATTTCCAGTACAGCCTGCACAGGCTAGCTGGGTTGCTTACTTCGGGCACGTATTGTGACTTATTCCGGTATCAAAATGGCTTGATACAAGTTCCCATTCTCAAGATCAAGTTGTATACATGAATTTTGCATATTCATTCACCATTTGGGCATACTATTTACCCCTCGTTTGGCCAGTCCAAAATGGCTACTAATCATAGATTTCCAGCATAGCCTGCACAGGCTGGCTGGGTTACCTACTTCGGGCACATATTGTGACTTGTTTCGGTATCAAAATGACTTGATACAAGTTCCCATTTTCAAGATCAACTTGCATACATGAATTTTGCATATTCATTTACCATTTGGGCATACTGTTTGCCCCCCATTTGGCCTGTCCAAAATGGCTGCCAATTACAGATTTCTAGCACAGCCTGTGTAGGCTAGCTAGGTTGCCTACTTCGGGCACTTATTGTGACTTGTTCTGGTATCGGAATGGCTTGATACAAGTTCCCATTCTCAAAAGCAAGTTGCATACATGAATTTTGCATATTCATTTACCATTTGGGCACATTATTTGCCCCCTGTTTGGCCCATCCAAAATGGCTACTAATCACATATTTCCAGCACAGCCTGCATAAGCTGGTTGAGTTGCTTACTTCGGGCACGTATTACGACTTGTTTCGGTATCAAAATGGCTTGATACAAGTTCCTATTCTCAAGATCAAGTTGCATACATGAATTTTGCATATTCATTTGCCATTTGGGCACATTGTTTGCCCCCCATTTGGCCCATCCAAAATGGCTACTAATCACAGATTTCCAGCACAGCCTGCACAGGCTAATTGGGTTGCATACTTCAGGCATGTATTGCGATATGTTCTCGTATCGAAATGCCTTGATACAAGTTTTTAATCCCAAGAGCATGTTGCATAGATGAATTTTGCATATTCATTTACCATTTGGGCACACTGTTTGCCCCTCGTTTGGCTCATACAAAATGACTGCCACTCATAGATTTCCAGCACAGCCTGCATAGGCTGGCTGGGTTGCCTACTTCGGGCATGTATTGTGACTTGTCCCGGTATCAGAATGGCTTGATACCAATTTCCATTCCCAAGAGCAAGTTGCATAGATGAATTTTGTATATTCATTTACTATTTGGGCACATAGTTTTGCCCCCCGTTTGGCTCGTGCAAAATGGCTATCCACCATAGTTTTTCCCACATTGATGAAGGGAAAGGGACTTTATCCCACATTGCCAACATTAAGGTTGTACACCTCCTAAGGCTACTATAAATACAAGGGTAAGCCTTCTTCTTCCAAACACACACAAGATATATCATAAAAATGATACTAAAAATATCATATAAATGGTATACATTTTAATTCTAAGACATTAAGCTCTAAGGATTAAAATAACTTGAGTAAAATTTTAATTAGGTTTAGCGATTAATTAAATTTTTACTAAAATCCTAAGCTTTTGGGAATTTAGCGGGAGCGACTTCTAACCCTGGTAAGTCATTTCTTCCTTTGACTTTTTAAGATTAATTTAGCTTTACTGCCATATCTAGCTTATTATCTTAGTTTAGCTTTACTGCCATATTTAGCTTATTGTTTTATTTAGCTTTACTACAATGTTTAGCTTTTTACTATATCATGTCATATACCATTATGCCATGTCGTATGCTAATATGTCATGTCACATGCTATATCATATGATACCATGCCATATCATATGATACTTTACCATGTCATCATGCCATGTCACATGTCATACACCATTATACCATGTCATCATGCCACGTCATATGCTTATATGCCACATCATATGTCATATGCCACTATGCTATGTCATCATGCCACATGCCAAATGCCACATGCCACATCATATGCTAATATTTCATGTCATATGCCACATCATATGATACAATGTCATGTCATATGATACTTTGCCATATCATCATGCTATATTACATGTCATACACCATTATGCCATATCATCATGCCATGTCATATGTCATATGCCATTATGCCATGTCATCATGCCACATGTCATGTCATATGCTAATATGTCATGTCACAGGCCACATCATATGATACTATGCCACGTCATATGATACTTTACCATGTCATCATGCCATATCACATATCATACACCATTATGTCATGTCATCATGCCATATCATATGCTTATATGCCACATCACATGTCATATGCCACTATGCCATGTCATACACCATTATGCCATGTCACATGCCACGTCATATGTCATTATGTCATGTCATCATACTGTGTCATATGCTAATATGTCATACCACATGCCATATTATATGCTAATATACCACATCACATGTCATACACCATTTATGCCATGTCATCATGCCACATCATATGCTAATATGCCACACCACATGTCATACACCATTGTGCCACGTCATCATGCCATATGCCATGTCATCATATCACATGCCACATCACCATGTCACATGTCACGTCATCATGGCACATGCCACATCATCATGTCATATGCTATTATGCCATGCCACATGTCACATTATCATGTCATATGCTATTATGCCATGTCACCATATCACATACCATGTCATCATATCGCATGCCATGTCACCATATCATTTATTACATTCATTGGACTTTGGCTCTTGATTCATGCTTTTACATGGCATAGAATTAGTCAATCAAATCCTAAATTTTGTTTGCTATTAATGATTTTGCTTGTTTATTTGCATTTTCACTCGTACATTTTTGACTAATGCTACCCGAGGTGAAAATTTCCCCAAGGAGGAGGAGACGTTACTTAATGTCCTGGATTTTTGTACACACAATGATACTTTATAATAGAATAACATTATTCTACATTTTTAGGATTTAGCATTACATCCCATATGTATCCCCTATTTTCCTCGATCACTTTCACCGGCCTTTTTGAGGATTTTATTTTGTGGATGGTTTTATTATATTTGCTAAAATATATATGCCATATCATGTCACATGTCATGTCATATGACACATCACACACTTCTATGTCATGTCATGCATATGTCATGCCATAACATATATTATCTTGTATGCCAATACAATCCAAACACGTCAATTCACCATGCAATCCATGTTATTTGCCATGCTATATACCAATATACCATGCCATTTTTCCATAATGCCATGTCACATGTCATTATGCCATGCCATGTCATATGCCACGCCATATGCCATGTCATACGCCATGTTACATGCCATGTTAAATGCCAATTCATACACACATCACCATGCCGTGTCATGCATATGCCATGCCATTTTACTATATCATTATTATATCATGTCATGTCATATTATGTCATCACTTCACATGTCATGCACATGCCATGTCATCCAAATGCCATGTAGCACTATATGTCATTCTACGTACAACCATGCAACGCCAAATCACATATCGCGCTGTGTGCTTACAATATACGCTCGTATGCTTGCCTGCTTAGGATAATTAACTCCAACTATAATGGTAAAATTGATTTTGGAAACTCATAGAAATAGATCTCCACCACCCAAACCTAATCTCTGAAGGGTTTAATTAGCACTCATGCTATGGGTCGGTTGGACTAATCTGGAACCATCCGGTGGCGACTCCCTTGCGACTCCCTTGTGACTCTTTCAAGTCTGTATCATTCCTCTAGGTAACCCCTCAAGAAGACTGCGCTTTTGCTCCAAGTGCAGTCCTCAGTCCGTGAGCCTCGCAAGCCTTGCTCTAGGCGGCGGCAGAAACCGACGCTCACACTAGGATATTATTGACATTCATTCTCGTTTGATGGTAACTCTAATTAAAACTACAAACTTTGACTTCCTAGTTGAGTCACCTCCTGAAGTTGTAGAAGCAAGCCTTGCTCCAAGTCAAGAAAATGAGGATGCCACTCGTGTAACACTTTCAATGACATTATCCTTGGACATCACCTTACTGAGCGAAAACTAATAACATAGTTTGCTTTTTGCTTTTGCCTGTCTTATCTCAATTGTTGAGACTGTACTATATAAGAACAACTAACCACCTTGAAGGCTAAAGCTGTAAAGCTTTTCCAGAAACAGGCTGAGTCCAACCAATCAGATCAACACCTTTCAGGCAGATTACAATATTTCAAAACTTAACATCAAAAATATAAGGACAATGTAACAGACTAGCGAGAGCAGGTCGAGCAAGTAGAGTCCTCTGCAAAATAACTTAAAGAAATAGAAAAGGAAATAGAGGAACTGCAAGCCCAAATTACTAATCTTAAGTCTCAACAGTAACATTTGATTGCCACAGGTCTTGCTGCAAAGACCAGATTTAAGCAAACCAGGAAATAAGTCCATTCACTTCAAGAATTTTTACAGAGTCATGCAAAGATTATGACCACCCTTCATAGGGAATGAGAGTAGGTCCATGCTGATGTGACCCTAACTTGAACCAGTTGGAAGGAATTGAAAGACCAGTATAGCTCCAATTTTTAAAGTTCTACTTAGTTTTTCCCTCCTTAGTCTTATCATTCTTTTGTATGAACTGTAACTTTTGAATTTGTGAACTTGTAATTTGCTTTTTTACCTTTATATGCATAGGATTTAGTTGATGTTATTCTATCATTGCCTTTTTAAGAATTGGTGTTGGTCGTATGATATTTATCATAAATTTGCTCTCAATAAGTTTTGATCTTTAGAAGCACCCACCTTCATCTGGTAAGTCTACCTATCCCAGTTGATTTATATACGACCAATATTACAAACACGCAAAACTAACTTTACCTCCATGATTCCTAATTTTGCAAGGATCGATCCCAATCTTTACATGAGATGCCTAAATTACTTGCCATACAGGTGTACTATTTATGCTCTTTCACCTGTATTTCATACTATCATTCTTATTATGGTAGCTATTTACATTCTACATTTGCTTAGTCAATGATCATGTGCATGATACCAATTCTGGCTCTTGAATGCATTTTGCACTTCAATCATTACAGCAGCAGCCATGTGCATTTACATTATGCTTGGCCGATGATCATGTGTGTGATGTTTATTCCGGCTCTCATTAACCATTCCATACAAGCACTCCAACCATAAGAACTGTGTTGCATTTACATAAAATCTTATTTCGCTTACTAAGTTTGCATTACTTAGAAGACTAGCATCGAGGTATGACCTCTCTCCTCCCTATTGATTGTAATTTATATTATATCTCTATTTATAAAACCTTCTTATTTTTACTGGGTTTTTATTGTAACGACTTTTACTGATGCAAACTAATTGTAAACTAAATAAAGAAATAAGTGGCCCTAAGGCTAACTTCATTACCATATTACTTAGTTATAGTGGCTTATAAAGCCAACCTATATAACTATAATAGTGGCTATATAGCCTTCCTAATATTTATATCTATAACATGTACATCAGAAACAAAAAAGCTAGAAAAAATATAAAAAATTAGCAAAGTATAACTAACTTACAACCATGTACTTGGCCTGGTATTGTTTATTCGTCGGACTTTCGTGAGAGTTCCCACAAAGTAGGATAATACTTCTTTAAGTATCTTCCATTTATGTACCTTTTATGAGGTACTCCTTCCAAGCTAGCAAGCAAATAGGCGTTTCCTTTCATTACTTGATGGACTTTAAAAGGGTCTTTCCAATTAGGCGACCACTTACCATTTTCTCGATCCTTTATCCCTAATGGCAAGATAACTTTCCAAACTAGCTCACCCTCCATAAATTATTTCTTTCAAATCCTTTTGTTATAAGATCTGGCAACCTTCTTCTTTTGAGACAACATGCTATTATAAGCCTGAATCCTCTCTTCATTAGTATTTTCCAACTCCATTAGCATGGCTTCTGTATATTCTGTCAAACTCAAACCACTCTGCCTGGCCACCATTAACGAATGCACCATTACCTTTAAAGGTAAGATGGCATTGTAACCATATGTTAAATCAAAAGGGGTAACACCTGTTATGCTTCTTTTTAAGGTGCAATATGCCCATAAAGTTGCTGATAAAATCCTGTGCCAATCTCTTAGGTTTTCTTCCAGCATCTTCTCTAAAATTTCAATCAAAATTTTGTTTGATGCCTCAGCCTGCCCATTGGACTGAGCATAGTGAGGTATTGAATTGATCAATTTAATTTCATAGTCCTTAACAAAATTGCACATCTCTTCTCCAGTGAACATTGTTCCCTTATCTATAGAGATAATCTATGGAATTCCAAATTGATGGATCAAGTTCTCTTTGATAAATTGAATTACATCCTTCTTTTCTACCTTTTTCATGGGTATGACTTCTACCCACTTGCTGAAATAGTCAGTAGCCATAATAATGAATGAATATCCTTTGGATAAAGTAGGGTGAATCTTACCAATCAAATCCATGGCCCAACCCCTAAAAGGCCACAGTTTCATAATTGAAAATAGTTCATCAGATAGAACTCTTTGAACATTTCCATACTTCTAGCATTGAACACAATCTTAAGCATAAGAAATATAATCTTTTAGGATTATTGGCTAAAAGTAGCCATGTCTCCCAATCAGCCATATCATTTCGACTCCAGCTTGGTGCGCTCCATAAACACCTTCATGCACCTGTTTCATGACCTCCATGGCCTTAGGAAAGGCCAGACATCTCAAAAGTAGGCCATCAAAACCCTTCCTATAGAGCTCACCTTCTAGCAGAACATAATTCAGAGCCTGCACCTTTAACTTATAAGGGAATTTCTTCCTTGGATTAGTTAAATACTTTGTGAACTTAGCTCTTCAATCTTCAACTAGATTAAACTCAATATTCAAACTCTCCACCAAGATCCCCCATTCTGAAATGGATAGGTGTTGCCTTTTCTCTACAACAATGAGTCAATGAGTGACTTCCTCTGACATCCTCAATCTTGAAGCCAATTGTGCTAATTCATCAGCTTCCTAATTAGACTCCTTTAGGACATGCATGAATGAAACCTCCTCAAATTGGTCAAGCAGCTTGTTGAACCTGAATTTTCACCTGTGCGCATAATCTCGGATTTTCATTGATTCGGCTCGGAATCAATTCCCGAAGTCAACCCCGATTTGTGTACATGCATTTTAACTTCTTCTGAGTGTTTTGGACATGCAAAACACATTACATTTTTCCCATATAAGGCAGAATGCATAAACAGAATGCACTTAGCACATAACATTATGTGGTGAAAAAAGATGTTTGGTGGGGCCCAATTTTCAGGCCAAATCTAACATGCTCCATATAGCACAAAGTCTTAGAATGTCAAATAATGCTTATTTGACATGTGGAGTGTGCTACATTTTGCCCATACGAGGTGAAATACATGAATAGAATACATGGGGTGCATAGCACTATGCACATACTATTTAGCAAAAAAAAAAGACATTTGGTAGGGCCCACTTTCTAGATTAAATTCGGAGTGCTTTTCATAGCACAACATCTTAATATGTCGAATGATGCTTGTTTAACATACGGTGCACATCTCATTTTACTCATGTAAGGCAGCGCACATAGGGGTAAAATGCTATATGTGTAGCATATAGCACTATGTGCTACATATATAACTAAAAAAGACATTTGGTCGGGAACCTTCTCAGGACCAAATCTAATGTAAGCCATATTAGACAATGCCTTGGAACATAAAATGATGCTTCTTGGGCATGAGGTGCACATCCCAATGTGGCCCTAATAGGCCCCACAAGACGGGTTAAAAGGCTATGTGCTGCGCATGTAGTACTACATGCTACGCACATAGGATATGTGTGGCTCACATAGCACTATGTGTGACGCATATAGCCTAAAAATTTCTAATTCCCATATGGAAAATTACATTTTCTGGACCTCCATACCTTCCTCTATAAATATGGAGCTAGGGTTTATGAAAATTGGTCCAAAATTTGATTGAAATAGCCAAAACTCTATCAAAATTAAAACTTAACTTAATTAAACACATAATTAAGTGAATTTCTAGGGATTTAGAGACTAATTAAAACTAGTTAGGCTCCTAAACTCGTTTGGAAAGTAAGATCTTTGAAGAAAACCTACTGTAGTAAGTCAAATCTTTATTTTTCTTCCACTTTCTTTTAGTTTTTGCTTTAATCCTTCTATTTTGGCTTGTTTTTTATTGATTGGCCTCAATCATGCCTTTTTATTGATTACTCATGCTATTTTGTAATCATAACTACGTGTTTCTGGCTTTGATCTGCCTAAATTCGGGCCAGATTTCACATTTTTACTGAAATCCTCTATTTTTCTTCTGTTTTCCAGGCTATGTGCGCCATACATAGACCTATGTGCACCATACACAGTCTATGTGTAGTGCATATAGGCCCTAAAATTTCCAGAAAATGCCTATTTTCTCCCATTTTTCTTCGATTTCTCGCCCGATTTGATGAATCTAGCTTCATCAGAGGCTTTTCCATGCCTCTGGTGTTCTAGATCTGTCATATATTCTTCAAATCTAATTAATTTTTAGCCTTAAAAATTAATTTTCAAATTAGATGCTCATCTACGGGTCAAAAATATATTTTCCATTTTAGATCTGCTCAGATTTGACCTGGATTTCGTGTTTTTGCTCAAAAACATCATTTTGCTCCTGTTTTACAAGCTATGTGTGCCACACCTTCATCTATGTGTGTCACACACAGCCTATGTGTGGTGCACATAGGTCTATATGCTGCACACATAGGCCTCTGATTTTTCAGAAAATTGGTTTTCACTTCTATTTTCATTCAGTTCTGCCCCGGATCTGATGTTTCCAGCAATATTAATGGCTTTTCTATAATCTTAATATTTTGGATCTATCAAATATTGTTCAGATCTAATTGATTTTAGCCTTAAAATTAATTATCCAAGTTAAATGCCTATTTACTTGTTTGATTTGCAATTCAGATGTCGATTCGTGCTCAAAATGAGGTACTGTCTTCATTAAAGTTGCGTATTTTGATCTGTAGATCATTTTTATACTGATAAATTTGATTTTCTTGTAGATTGACTCCTTATGGGTGCCATACATCATGGTATGTGCACAGCACATAGCCTATGTGCTGCGCACATAGCACTACATGCGTGCACATGTTCCATGAAATTTTTTTTGAAAAATCATATTTTTCACTCATTTTCAAACCCGTTTTGATAATTCCAGTAACATTTGATGTTTGGCAGCAACTCAAGTGTATTGGATCCATCAAAAATTAATTAAATTTAATTAATTTTAGCCTCAAAATTGATGATTAAATGCTTATTTAACTCATATAAATGTGATTTTTCAAGGGATTGGATTCAAATTGGTTGAGTTGCTATCTTGAATTGCCGTTATATGATGTTAGCAATTCCCATTTGATTTTCCATGATCAAATAAAAATAATTTTGCTTAAAATTATTTTTATTTAATTAATTTTCACAATTCGGCTCATGTTAATTTGTATGATTGTTGTCAAATAAATCCTAAATTCATTTGCTACTAATAAATTTATTATGTTTATTTTGCATTTATCACTCGTGCATTTTTGGCTTGTGCTACTTGAGGCAGAAAAATACTCGAGGAGGAGAACGTTACTTAATGTCCTAAAATGATGTATGCGAGGATATTTTTGTAATAAGATAGAATTATTCATGTTTTGTAATAATTTATGCCACAAAATCCCGTGTGTATCCCCTATTTTCCTCGATCCCCTTTCATCGGCCTTTATTATTTTTCATTCATGAATGGTTTATTATATTTGCTCAAATATATATGCCATATTATGTATCATGCTATGTCACATGCCATATCACACACTTCTATGCCATGTCATGCATATGCCATGCCATAACATAATTATCTCGTATGCCAATACAATCCAAATACGCCAATACACAATGCAATATGCGTAACTTGCCATGCTATCTGCCAATATGCCATGACATGCCATTATGCCATGCCATATCACATGCTACCATGCTAATTCATCATGTCATATACCATTATGCCATGTCATGTTATATGCCAGGCTACATGCCATATCATATGCCTCGTCACATGCCATGTCACATGCTACGCCACATGCCATGTTAAATGCCAATTCACCCATGCATCACTATGTCATGTCATGTATATGCCATGTCATTTTACTATGCTATGAATTATTATGTCATGTCATGCATATGCTATGTCATTTTAAACATGTCACATGTCATGCATATGCCATGTCATCCAAATGCCATATAGCATTATATGTCATTCTACGTGCAAACGTGCAATGCCAAATCACATGTCGCGTTGTATGCTTACATATACGCTCATATGCTTGCTTGCTTAGGACAATTAATTCCAACTATAATGGTAAAATTGATTTCGGAAACTCATAGAAATAGATCTCCACCACCTGAACCCAATCTCTGAAGGGTTTAACTAGTACTCATGCTATGGGTTAGTTGGACCAATCCAGAACCATCCAGTGGTAACTCCCTTGTGACTCTTTTGAGTCCATATCATTCCTCGAGGTAGCCCCTTGGGAAGACTGCACTTTCACTCCAAGTGTGGTCCTCAATCCATGAGCTTTATAAGCCTCACTCTGGGCGGTCGACAGAAACCAATGCTCACAGTGGCGACTCCACTAGGGACATCATGGTGAAAGAGTAGTGGTATCTAAGAGTTTCCTATCAATTTTCCCATCATAGTTGGATTAATTGTATGCATCACAACACCAGTCTATGTCTGCACACACCATATAACCTCCCATGTCAAGCCGGTGATTGTGGGTGAATGAGGACCTTGAACTCCATTTGACTCCTTCGAAAAGCGAAGCTGCCTTCACCACTCACTGCACTGTACTGATAATCGTCGATGATTCCTGATGGATAGATGCAAGGTATAGCTCTATATCAATGATTCCATTTGGTTGGATAGGTTATGGACAACATGGTGGGAGACCTTAGCCTATTCTCAACTGGACTAAAAGCCCATGTAGTAAGCCTAGCAACATTCTAAACTAGGACCCTTATTGCATGCTATGTGGATCTTTGCTCTATCATATCAGTGGATTTGCATAAACCTGGCCTATTTTCCTC
>CANYBF010097930.1:0-11368 GCA_948192965.1 Dalechampia spathulata
CAGACATAGATCAATTATCCATATGAAATCTCATTGGCAAGGTCTCCAATGAACTAGTACTATACTACTCATCCACATATTCACTTTAGACATCTCATGTCATGATGAATGAGAATCACCCCTAAATAGGAAGTGTAATATATGCTGATCTTCCCATACTAATAATGTCCATTCTTATTAATATTATGATCAGGAATGTTTAGATATTGAACATTTGCATACAATAAGAATCTCATTCCATAAACTCTTTATGGATTCTTTTACACTGTTCCAATATCATGGACTTCAATACTTCATTTAAAACATTGTACTATATAATGAATAATGCCTTTATTAATGAAAACATATAGTACAAATACACATGATGCTCTAGAACATACACTAACATTAAATACTAGTTCATCAGAAAAATCTATAAATGTATTAACTAAGGAACAAAGTTCATTATTAGAAATAATAAATAATATTGAAGACAATAATATAATAGAAAAAATTCTTAAAAAACTAATTAAAAGCTTTAATGAAGAAGAAGAAGTTAAACATAGTAATATTCCTAGTACATCAAAACAAACCTATGATTTAATGATGATACTAAATAAAAATAATCAGGTACAAAATAAACCAAACATAGAACAATTGTAAAAAGAAGTTAAAGAAATAAAAAATGAACTTAAGGCATTAAAAATTCAATTACAAAAGGATGCTAAAAGAATAAAAATATTAGAAGAACAATTGGTAACAAGCTCTAAGTCATCCTCAAAAGAAGAAGATAAAAATGAAATCGATAGTCTCGAAGAAGATGAAAAAATAAATGAAAATTTTATATTTTTATTACAAGAAATAACTTCAAGAAAATATTTAATAAAATTAACAGTAAAATTTTCAAATAATTTTGAGATAGAAACTATAGCATTATTTGATACAGGAGCAGATTTAAATTGCATAAAGTCTAGTTTAGTACCTAAAAGGTTTTGGAGGGAAACTAAAGAAAAATTGACAACGGCAAATAAATCAAATTTAAATATTTTAGGAAAAACAGAAGCATCAATAATAAATCAAGATTTAGAAATAAAAACTATATTTTTATTATCCCAATAAATAAATCATATGGTTATATTAGGAACACCATTTATAAATTTAATAACATCTTATACTGTTAAAGAAGATTGCATAAGATTTAAAACAAGAAATAAAACAGTTATGTTAAACTTCATAGAAAAACCAAAAAAGAAGAATTTAAATCTATTAAAGGCTCATTCAATTAAACAATTAGAAATAAATGCACTAATAAAATCAAAAATAGAGCATACGAATAATTTAAAAAATAATATTCATTCAGAAAGAATAAATAGCCAATTAAGTAAGGAATTCACTAAAAATAAAATTGAAAGATTAAAAGGATATATAGAAAAAGATTTATGTGCAGATCACCCAAATGCATTTTGAAATTGTAAACAACACATGGTAGATTTACCATATGAAAATGATTTTGATGAGAAAAGTATAACTACTAAAGCAAGACCAATTCAAATGAATCTAGAGTTAATTGAATATTGTAAAAAAGAAATTAAGGAATTAGAAAATCAAAATTTAATTTGTAAATCGAGAAGTCCTTGGTCATGTGCAGCATTTTATGTAAATAAAAGCGCTGAAATTGAAAGAGGAACACCAAGATTAGTTATAAATTATAAACCTTTAAATTCAGCATTAAAATGGATAAGGTATCCAATACCTAATAAAAAGGATATTTTAAACAGGTTATTTAATGCGAATATATTTAGTAAATTTGATATGAAATCAGGTTATTAACAGATTCAAATAAAACCATAAGATCATTATAAAACGACATTCACAGTACTATTTGGTCAATATGAGTGGAATGTGATGCCTTTTGGTTTAAAAAATGCGCCATCAGAATTTCAAAGGATTATGAATGACATTTTTAACCCTTATTCAAAATTCTACATAGTATATATTGATAACGTGTTAATATTCAGTCAGACTATTGAAGAACATTTTAAACATTTAAAAACGTTTTATATGATTATTAAAAGGAATGGATTGGCATTAAGTAAAACTAAAATGGATTTATTTAAAACTAAAACCAGATTTCTTGGGCATTATATAGAATAAGGTATAATTCAACCAATTGAAAGAACTATGGCATTTGGTGATAAATTTCCAGATATAATAACTAATAAAACCCAATTATAGAGGTTTTTGGGATGTTTAAATTATGTAATTGATTTCTTTCCAAATTTAAATAGTTTAATAAAACCATTGCATGATAGATTAAAAAAGAATCCAGGTCCTTGGATAGAACAACATTCAGACATAGTAAAACATATTAAATCATTGGTAAAAGAAATTCCATGTTTATATATTCCGAATCCAACAACATTTAAAATTGTGGAAACTGATGCATCTGATATTGGATATGGTGGCATATTAAAACAAACGATAAATGGTAAAGAATGTATAATCCAATTTACGTCAGGACATTGGAACCCAGCATAATTAAATTATTCAACCATAAAAAAGGAGATTTTGAGTATAGTAATTTGTATAAATAAATTTCAGTCAGATTTATTAAATCAAAAATTTTTGATAAAGATTGATTGTAAATCAGCAAAAGATGTTTTAGAAAAAGATGTTAAAAATTTGGCTTCTAAACAGATTTTTGCTAGATGGCAAGCAATTTTAAACATTTTTGATTTTGATATTGAATTTATAAAAGGTTTAAATAATAATATACCAGATTTTCTAACTCGTGAATTTCTACAGAACAATGGGTCGCTGAAAGAATAAAGAGAAAGAAATAATAAAGTCCAGTTTGTCATCAACTAAATCCTTAACTAAATCTCTTTCAGAGCACTCAGAAGACCTATCTAAAACCATAAATCCCATAGAAGAAAATCCTAAAGCCCTAAACCTTAAAAAATGAATTGCTGAGCTGTCTCAGTCTCCAAAAATAGTAAAAGCCCTTCAAAGTATGGCATCCTCTTCAGCAGAGGATTCAGGTATGGATTCTAAACTTAAAGTGGTATAGCTAGCCTGTCTCAAATGGTAGATAGTAAAGGCTTATCAAACCCGTTGAAGGTTATGGATTTGCCAAAAATCCAAGACCAATCTCTATCCCAATCCCAGATTGGTTCCTATGGATATAATAAATGGTTTTCTAAAAGTATTTCTAAGTTTGAAATCATAATTGAAGATGGTTATAATAATATAAGTCCATGGGAAGTTTTAAAGAAAAATTATCCTAAGAATTGGTATTTTAAACCTTTTGATTTGGATAAACCTTAGGAGTACTATTATAGTATTTTGGAAGATACAGAATCAGTAAAAATAAAATATACTTTGGATAGAAATAATTAAAATATGATTGCATATTCTTCGATTCAAATTAAAAATGTTTTGCATCCAAAAGATTGGCCAACGCCAAACTTATGGACTCAAGTAAGATTTAAAGTATTAAAAAGACATTGTATATCGTATAATTATTTTCACTATATAGAAGCTTGGAAAAAAGTATTTTGTATATAAAATGTAAGTTATACCCATTCATGGTTAATATATTTTGATCAGAAAATAAAACCTGCTACCAGGTTTCCAAATTGGTTTTTAAAATGGTGGCAGTGCTTTGGTATACAAGAAGAAATAATGAAGGAAGAAGTATTAAATGTATTTAAATGTTTTAAAGCCAATTTTAAATCATCTCAAAATGAAACCTATATTCCTCCACTAATGTACTACTGTATGACCTTCTTCACCCATTGGGTCTATCAGTGGTATTTAGATTTTTCTTATATTCCAGGTACCCATATACCAAGTATAGTAAAGAAACATAAAATAAAATGGTCGGGAGCTTTCAATAACTCTACCATGGAGATCACAGTAAAGTAGTGGATAATTAAAAGGCAGACATCCACATATGCTGGGAGGGTTACACTTCATGACCAGCCCACATTTGAAGCCCAAAGGGCTCAATGTCAGGCCATGCTTGCAGCAGCTAAAACCCCTGAAGAGTACAAGGTGATCTGTCAACAAATGTTTGACTGTCTTGGATCAACTTCAAAAGAACCAGTAAAAGAAGAAAGATCTAAATCTAGTAAAGCTTTGTCAAAGGGAAAGACTTCCAGAAGAAAAAGTAAAACTCAATCAAGCTCGAGTTCGGAGTCGACAGCATCATCATAGACGTCATCCTCCAATAAACCCTCGACATCTTCAGAAACTGACTATGCAGACAATAATGAAGATGACTGTTTCAATGTATTACCCCCAATAAAAATTAAAGAAAATAAAAAGAAAGAAAAAATAAAAGAAAAAGAAAAGAAAGAAGAAAAGAAAAAGAAAAAAGAAAAAGAAAAGAAAAAAAAGAAGAAAAAAAAGAAAAGGAAAGAAGAAATAAAAATAAAAAATATATATACATATATATATATATATATATTTTATTTATTTATTTTCAACTACGCATTATGATTGACTCAGTGTTGCCTCTTCTTTCCTTCGTATCTGTATGTATGTTATGCTTTAGAAATTTTATTTGGCATGCTTTGTATACTTTACGATGATGTCTTGTCTTGTGAATTTTTCCCTTGTAGTGGAATTTTGAGGCTTTAGTGAGGAGTTTCAGGGTTTCATCACAGGACATGTCTCGACTAGGAGGTGTGACATGTTTTATGGTATCAGAGTATGGTTTAGCTCAAATTAGTTATGTTTACTGCCAAATTTGATAAGTTGCTTAGCGAGGAGTTTTGTTAGTCCCCACTGCTGACATAGGTTGTTTGTATTGTTCAGTTTTTCCTTATGAGTGACAGGGCCGTCATTCTGGGAGAAGAAGGTGGTGAGAATTTTAATCCTCAGAAGGGGGCATCGACAGCGGGTAACAAAGTCGATGTTGGACCAGGAGGTATGGAACCGGGGGATGTAGAGGAAAGGGCTCCACCTATAGCATAGCCTGCAATGGCAGGAGCAGATCCATCAGCTGCTTAGTTTGCTTAGTTTCTCAGAGCATTTCAAGGGCAAGCTACACTAGGGATGCTAGCTCCACTTCAGGGTGTACAAAGAGAGGGGGGTAAGAAAGATTTCAAGAAGCTCAGGGAAGCTAGGGTAACAAATTTCTCTAGGACGACAAATCCATATGTATCCAAAATGTGGTTGGACCGTACTAAACGGGCTATCAGATAGATGGACTGCACAAATGTGATGAAATTTGAGTATACCATTTCTTTACTGCAGGATGACGCGTACCAGTGGTAGATAACAGGTTTTTAGGGTTTAGATGAACCACCGGTACTTACTTGGGTAGATTTTTAGCAGGAATTCAGACATAAGTATATCCAATAGTGTACACTGATCAGAAACTATAGGAATTCCTTGGGTTGAAACAGGGTAATATGACAGTTGTAGAGTAAAAGCTGAAGTTTACACGCATTGCATATTATGCGACTAATCTTCTAGCTACAGGAAGAGACAGATGAAAGTGTTTTGAGCAGGGTTTGAGGCCTCGAATAAGGATGTTAGTACAGGGATTCCACTATGATGATTTCTCTACATTGATAGCTGATGCTTTGGTTCAAGAGTGCACAATATTGGAAGAGGATGAGTCAAGGGTAAGATAGATCAGGAGATTGATACAAGGTGCTAATTACTTCTAGCTCCTAGAAAAGAGGTAGATTTAAGGGGTCTTTCATACCACTATCCTCTAATATTAGACTAGCGGCACCCCATCAGCAGTAGAGGCCTACATTTTCTACTTATAGTGGTTTGGGAGTGAGACCACAATAGTGTCAGCATTGTGGACAGATTCATACAGGGGTGTGCAGAGGGAGGTCAGTTACGTGTTTTTGATATGGAAGAGCGGGACACTATGCTCGAGATTGTCCTAGCATTATAATGACACTGGTACATACCGCTGTAGAGGGTAGATCTGTAGAGGGTACATACATACTGGATCATCTCCTCGAGTTCCTCATTTTAATAGTCAAGGTAGAGGCAGGGGTAGGAATGGAAATGGCAGCCATGGTAGTCAGAGTTTAGTAAATCAACTAGGGAGAGTGCTAGCTTGGGTGTACAATCCGAGACAGAGGGAGGAAGCACAGGCAGCAGATGTGGTACTCGATAATTTTCTTATACTCGACCATGATGTGTTGGTGTTGTTTGACCCTGGATCATCGCATTCCTATATCAATACATGTATTGCATGTTTATTTCATATCACGAGTGAGGGTTTGGGGTATGATGTTTTAGTGTCCAGTCCGTTAGGCAAGGCAGGCGTAGTGAACAGAGTATTCCGGTAGTGTCCCTTAGTGATGGAGAAACACCTTTTTCCATCAGATCTAATAGAAATGCCGTTTGTAGAGTATGATGTCATCTTATGGATGGACTGGTTATCACAGTATCAGGTGGTAATGGATTTTCAGAGGAAGAAGATGACCTTTCAGCATCTGGTATATGTTATAGTGTGCATTCAAGGCGCTAGATAGTCAGTACAGTACAAATTGATATCTACTACCGTTGCACAGAGGTTATTGGCATAGAGGTGTGAAGCTATCTTAGCTCATGTAGTTGATACACAGAGTCATGAGACACCTATAGAGGGGATACCCACCATTTTTGAGTTCCTGTATGTATTTCCAGATGAACTACTGGGGTTACCACCCAACAAAGAGGTAGAGTTCGAGATTGAGGTGTTACCAGGAATAGAACAAATTTTGATTACTCCTTATCGTATGGCTCCTATAAAGTTGAAAGAACTGAAACAACAGCTACAGGAATTATTACAAAAGGGATTTATACAGCCGAGTGTCTCACCATGGGGAGCATCAGTTCTATTTGTTAAGAAGAAAGAGAGGTCAATAAAGCTTTATATTGATTATTATCAGCTGAACTGGGTGACAATTAAGAATTATTATCCACTACCTAGGATAGATGATTTATTTGATCAGCTAAGAGGAGCAACAGTATTTTCCAAGATTGACCTCAGATCTGAGTATCATCAGTTGCGAGTTAAGGAAGATAGTGTTCTGAGAACTGCTTTTCCTACGAGATACGACCACTATGAGTTTTTGGTAATGCCGTTTAGGTTGACAAACATGCCTGCAGCTTTCATGGCTCTGATGAACACCATTTTCATAGAGTATCTAGATCAGTTTATGGTAGTTTTTATTGATGATATATTGATATATTCTTGTGATCGGGTAAAGCATGACTGACATCTTTGGTTGGTGTTACAGAGGCTAAGAGAGAGACAGTTGTATGGGAAGTTGTCTAAATGTGCCTTCTGGTTAGATCAAGTCTGCGTTTTAGGTCATGTGATTTCAGCAAAGGGTATACAAGTGGATCCCAGTAAAATAGAGGTAGTGATGAGTTGGCAGGCTCCAAGATTAGTGAGGGAGATACGTAATTTTCTAGGATTACCCGGATATTATAGATGCTTTATGAAGGGTTTCTCTATAATAGCCATGCCTCTGACTACTCTATTACGGAAAGATGTCCCATTTGAATGGACTAAAAAATGTTAGAGCAGCTTCAATAGATTGAAGGCATGTTTGATGCAGGCTCCAGTGTTGATATTGCCAACTCTGGGGATGGATTATATAGTCTACAGTGATGCCTCGATTAATGGGTTGGGTTGTATTTTAATGCAGGATCGGAGAGTGATTGCCTATGCCTCAAGACAATTGAAGCCTTATGAGCATAACTACTTGACCCATGACCTTGAATTGGTAGTTATAGTGTTCGTATTAAAAATTTGGCGGCACTATCTATATGGCGAGAAATGTTATATCTTCACGGATTATAAAAGTTTGAAGTATCTGGGGTCACAATGGGAACTGAATTTGAGATAGCAGTGTTTGTTAGAGTTGATTAAGGATTATGACTACCTAATCAATTATCATCCAGGAAAAGCCAATTTAGTGGTAGATGCCTTAAGCAGAAAAGCCTTCACTTCACTGCAGTAGTCACCATTGATTTTGATACAAAAGGTTAGACAGTTAAATGCCCTAATAACAGTTCATCCTAATTATGTGATAGCCAAACTACAGTTGCAAATTAAGCCTATACTACCAGATTGTGTTAGAGGGGTTTTTCAACATGATGTGGAGTACCAGAAGCAGCTAGAGTAGGTGCATTCAGGTGCCCAGTCGGTAATCACAATTGATGCAGAGGGATTGTTGAGATAAGGTAATAGATTGTATATTCTGGAGGATGTGCAACTGAGTAAGTAGATTATGGAGGAGGCACATTGTTCCCTATATACTTACCATCCAGGGAGCACCAAAATGTACTGAGACTTGAGACAGTACTATTGGTGGTCAGGCATGAAAAAAGAAATTGCAGAATTTATCTCCTGATGTTTGGTTTATCAGCGGGTAAAGGCAGAGCATTAGGTTCTAGCAAGGCTATTACAACCACTTTCAATTCTAGATGGAAGTGGGATAGAATCACTATGGATTTTATTACCAGACTTCCCAAAACATAGAGTAAACAAGATGTAGCATGGGTAGTAGTCGATGGACTAAATCGGCTCATTTTATACCAGTTCGCATGGACTACAGCTTGGAGCTACTGACAGAGATTTATATATGAGAGATTGTGAGACTGGATAGGATACCCTCTTCCATTGTTTCAGATAGAGATCAGTGTTTTACCTCACAGTTTTGGGGTAGTCTTTAGCGAGCATTAGGGAGGAGATTGCGTTTAAGTACTGCTTTCCATCCTCGGATGGACGGATAATCTGAGCGGGTTATATAGATTTTAGAGGATATGCTCAGAGCATTGGTATTGGAATAGGAGGGGAGTTGGGACAGATATCTGCGTATAATAATAGCTTCCAGACCAGTTTGCAGATGGCACCATATGAGGCTTTGTATGGTAGACATTGTAGAACACCGTTACATTGGGATGAGATTGGAGAATGATAGTTACTCAGACCCGAGTTAATGCATGAGGCAGAGGAACAGGTTCGCCTAATTAAGGGTCATTTGAAAGTAACGACAGATAGACAGAAATCTTATGTAGATTTAAAACGGAGAGATATAGAGTTCAAAATCAGAGAAAAGGTATTCTTGAAAGTGTCTTCATGGAAAAGAATTCTATGATTTAGATAGAAAGGAAAATTAAGCCTGAGATTTATTGGTCCTTATGAGATTTTGGAAAGGATAGGGCCACTTGCTTAACGGTTAGCATTGCCACCGGAGTTGGATTGGATTCATAATGTATTCCATGTTTTGATGCTTTAGAGGTACCAATCCGACTCTTCTCATATCATTCCTATAGAGTCTATTTAAATTTAGCCAGATATGTCATATAGCGAGGAACTGATTAAAATTCTAGCTCGGGAAAAAAAGTAGTTAAGGAACAAAAGGATTCCACTAGTGAAGGTGCTTTGGAATCATCATACGGGTCAAGAAGCTACATGGAAACGGGAATTGAGTATCAGACAGCAGTATCCACACTTGTTTTCAGGTAATTACAGTTTAAAAATTTTGAGGTGAAATTTTAATTTAAGAGGAGAGAGTTGTCACATCCGCACGCACATAACTTAGACATTTCATATTGCATTTTATAATCTTTGATTTATTGATTGTTTGAGCCAGTCATTATGGTGATGTTAAAATGCTTGATTAAAAAATTTTGCTTGATATGGTAATTATTAATTAGGTAAGTTAATACATATATTTACGATTTGAAGTTAATGAACTTATATGATGAATGCGGCATATTATAATTTATAGGATCATTGTGTTTAGACTATCACGTTGATGTGTTGGCTAATTTTGAAGTGTTATTATTAATTAAAATAATTAATGATGAATTAGGTATTTTATACTTATTAGAGGCATTGTGTTTAGTTTATTATGTAGGTATGTTATTTGTTAAGAGGTGATGCTATTTGTATTAATTAATTATTAAAAAAAATTTTAGTTGAAGGAATTAAATAGATTATTTAATTATTTTAATTAGTGAATAATAATATTAATTATAGCATTAGAATTATGAGAAGTTATTATTATTACTATATGATGATTTGCTACCTATAGATAATTATATTTATATAAATATAATTTTAATATAATTTGTTACTTTATGTTTGTCGATATATGTTATTACCATTTATAGATTATATTATTCTAAGGGAAATTGATGGGTGGACATATGAGTTTAATTATATAATATTTCAATTTTAGTTATATATGGAATTCTTTGGTTTTAATGTTAATTAAATGATTATTTTGAGGGAGTGAGGGGACGTTTTCCATGCAACCGAGGGAGAGGAGTCCTTATTGTGTATTCGGTAGGCATTTTCTTTTCACTTGTGGGCTTCACGATTTTCTTCTTCAATTGCTTCTCTTCTTTTCATTCTGAGGGAAAAATTTCTGCCTTGAGTCATTGAACAGATCCTATATCATTTTGTTGAAACGGATAATGAATCTGGCTTGTGTTTTATTCTTTGGTTGTCCCTTTTCTTTTTGTACTTTGAGAGAAGAATGTTGCCTTATGTTTTGAAGAGTTTTTATACCATTTTTATTGAGGCCGGGTGGTGATCTCTTGGGTTGTTGCATGAGGTTATGGTTTGCATAGGAAAGGGGTTGCTTTATCTTTGTGTCGCACCCTAAATTTTGAGTCTTAGGCCAATTAGGGTTAACCGGGTTTATTCCATCACTGTCTTGCCCTCACGGGCGCTCCTGGTTCACATTGGTTTGGTTTAGGGTTCAGTTTAGGGTTGCTTAGGTGTCATTTTTACCATTTGGGGCTCTTACCCGTTCGGGTAAGGTAGGAACCCGATTCGGGTATGCTACATACCCGATCGGGTATGTAGTTTACCCGAATCGCCTCTTGGACATACCCGTTCGGGTAAGCTCCTAAATCTGTTATAATTAAATGGCAGTTATTTTGGGGAAGGACAACTTGACTTAGGGTTTGAATTTGCACTTTTCTCTCAATTTTGACAAAAGAATGCGATTTTGAAACTTGATTTTAGCTTAAAACCTAATTGAATCTAATTGAATTAAATTGGAATTAGCTTGTATTTGATTAGTTTTAATTCAAAACATAAAATCTAAGCAATTTTGGTTTGTTTTGAGTTGCTAATTGACCTAAGCACTGATTTGGATTGGAAGGGCTTGAAGGATCACTTGGAGAATCAACATAGGTAATCATCTATTACTTTTACTTGCTTGTTATTTGGTTTTGTTTAGTTACAATTGCATTTTGATTGAGTTTCATTTCATTTTGATTCGTTTAAATGCTTTACATGTGAAATAATGTGAGTATAGTATATGATATTGCATGTTAATAACTCGGAGCTAATTAGGAATTGAATTTGAGCATGTTTTATGCCTGATCTTACCCGTTCGGG
>CANYBF010098125.1:5000-12818 GCA_948192965.1 Dalechampia spathulata
ATGCGTAGAAATAGTATTTGTACTTTCTAGGTTTGGCATGTTTATGTTGTATACCTTAAACGTCTAAGTTTTGGTACTTTGTTTGCATGGTTTAATACCTTGAGATGTGCATGACATGATGGACTAAAAGTGAGTGTCATTCATGATTCATAAAATGGTCAATAAGGGTACTTAATGGTACATGTAAATATGGTAAAGAGGGGTAAGAAACATGAAAGGAAAATGACCAAATGAGTAGTACAACACACCAAATGATTAGTAACTTACCTAATATGACTTAGAACTTTAATGTATGGATGTCTCAGGCTGTTACATTTGATGCTATACACACTTAGACCTCATAACTCTTTATTAGACACAAGAATGCATACTTAAAGGCATGAAACAGTGCTAATGCTATATGTTCACATATGTTATGATAAGTCTTATACATGATTGAATGTTTCAAATGCTTAGCTTACATACCTATATGCATGTGTATGACTTATATGTGCACTTGTACTTGAATGCAAAGGTGTGTAATGGCATGTATGAGGATAATGGCTAATCATGTATTCAAATAAAAGTTAATGATGTATAAATACACTTAATGATGAAATTATGGTTCAAGGACTTATGTTGGCCGAAAGGCATGAATGACTTCTACTTGTGAAGTGTGAAATAATAAAAGATGGTATGGTGACTATATGCTTATTATGCTTATGATTATATGTTATGATCATATATGGATTACTTAAGATGATAAGTTAAGTACAATATGTGAATGACTTTACTAAGTGAATATAAAATGGAAATGATACAAGTTTAATGGATGAGACTCATACTTCTCTGTAAGTTATCAATAAAGCCAAAGTGATAACATGTTTATACTATTCATTTCATGACCTCACATAGGGTCTCCAAATGATGATTTCTCTCCTATATGCTTATGATATCAACATAATGAGTTTATATTATGAATAGTATCGTATGATCATTGTTGTATACAATCATTAGAACATCAACTATGAATCATGTCATGAATCATTCAGACATAAAGACATATTCATGACATATCATACAAAGGATATAAGGGGGAAAAGAAAGTGATATACAGAGCAATGTTCAATGAAAGCATACTAGGTCGTACAGTTATTATTGATTCCCTCTATGGAATCATACAGTTATTATCAATTCTCATGATAGAATCATATAGTATAGGTTCCTATCATGGAACAATAGAGAAATTTTATGTTCCTATGGGAACCAGAGAATGATACAGTGCCGATACATAGAGAAATGGACCCAATACAAGATTATGCACAATCATACAAAAAAGAAATGAAATATTATAGGAAAATTAGAGGGAGAATGCAAAGCATGAATGCATCCTCACAAATAAACATTATCATTCATATATCATGAAAATATAATGGATGAAATGGTCAATGCACTACAGTTATGCTTATATTGAGACATACATAGAGTAATAATATACAGTACAATATTTGATACATGAAAAGTTATAGTGGATCCTTTTATGGTATTTATTCTTATCTTTATATAGTATGTTATATGCGTTGTGTATAACAGATAAAGAATAATGCAAAGTGACATTATTTGATATGGTTATATTGCTTAACAATTGTTTACCATGATTTGACTTTAATGTGTTATTTATGATACACGATAATGTCATTTACTCATTTTATAGCACCATTAAGTTTCATACTCGGTGTTTGTCATTTTATGAATGCAAGACTAGGACTTTCGAGCGAGAGTTTATATTGATCGATTTATAATCAGAAGAGGTTGTGATTTTGAAGAATATCATTCTTAGAGTAGTGTTGGACAAATGTAACATACTCCAAGATGTTTTTTGTATATGCAGCTTGTTATATTAACCTTAGCAATAGTAATACTTATGTTATGTATTTTTATTATGTAGAATATCGATACCATCGTATTATGTAAAAAATTAAATACACAGATCTCATATAATTGATGATGGTATGAGTATGCATGATAGATATATGACATATGTATAGGATATAATAGATGTATATTATTATGTATTGATATTACCTATGTTTACAGGTACCATCGAATTACAGGTACAAATTCTCTAATACAAGCAAATGAATTGAAATGAAAAAAAATTATACAAATCCCTTGTAGGATAATTAATGATTTCTTTGCTTAGAGGATTATTAACTATTCTATGGGAGCATGTTACATTGATTTTGGGTATGACACTTAATTTAACTCAATATAGTAAATCAGAATCATATACTCATTTAAGAATATATGCATAACGATAGACGTGACAATATCAATCATTAATACATTACTAACAAGGGTCCCTCATTAATGTCAATGGTATTTCTGAACATGACTAACTACATAAATACTTATAGGACTATTGTAAAATAATTCAAATATTAAATTAATAGTCTTACTTAATAAACCACTATTTACGCTAAAAATTTAATCATCAAAATCAAGAATACAATTAATTTAATCATCAAAATCAAGAATACAATTAAATATAATTATGACCATAATCAAGATAGTGTCAACAGGTATGGAATTGAAAGTGGATGTCATTGGTTATTCTGTAGGAAGCACCCTCTCAATTGCCTCAACTTGCTATAGAGGGATTTATTTGGTCTTAGCTCTATTATTAACCATTAACGTACCCTCTTATGGATCATAATTACCTTTACCTTCTCCCTTAACTATCACAGCTCTATAATTTATTTCTACTAACACAATAATAAAATTTAACCAGATCACACTAGTCAATATTAGGATCATAACATTACTCATAATTATGCAACATATCATTTATAGGTAGTACAAATAAAATATCACATAATTTATAAATATAATATCACAAGCTAACTATAGCTTTAATATCACTATAATATATCACACCTAATTGGTGAAATATGCTCCCATCGAATGATTAATAAATATCATATAATTAGAAATCCATAAATTACCTTAAAAAGCATCTATAAGAAATTATTTTTTTCTTTTTTTATATTGATAAAATATATATGGTCTATAATTATAACTATTAATTTATTTACTTGTGCCTTGATACTGTTACCTATTCATATAAAACAAACATACATACTTTATGGCATGTCATTAGGTATCTGCTGTATACACTAACCATGTAATATAAGCAAGCCACATATGACATAGTTTTAATGTTGCAACTTATATACAATCATAAAATATTTTATTACCTATAATTATACAATGATAGTTGTATAAGTAAAAACATTCGCTAAAAATACATTATACTATAAAAAATATATTTTAAAGATCGTACAAAACTCAGAGTATCTTGACTATATTGGTGCTTCACTGATCTAGACATACCTCTAAAGTACTTTGACTTGTGTCCATCAAATAATAATTATAACAATATATATAAATTATAAACTTTATCTCCTTTTAATAATTATAATTATTTAAATAAATGAATGATGAATAATTATAATAATATATATAAATCATAAATAAATATCATAGCTAATAAAATATACAATCGGTAATAAAATATCATTATTATAATTTTCTATAAATAACTCTTTATACCATATATCACTTTCATAGATCAATTATAGTATCACTGTGAACGTTAATAGAATAGCAATGATATGCTTTATGTTAATGAATGCAAATATAAATTGCATTCCTCCTTTCTTGTAATAAGATATGCCATATGATAATGAATGTGAATATGAACTACTTTCCTCTGTTCCTTATCATTTCATCATTTCTTTATAATTTCATCATTTCTTGGTAATTTCACCATTTCTCGGTAATTTCATCATTTCTTTATGATCACATCAATCTTTATCTTTGATTATGCATAATTTATACTAGGTATATTTTTAATAATTTATTTTCCAATATAACTCTATATTCTCTATTTTTTTACATTATCTATAATCTTTGTATTCTTTGTATCATATTGATATATAAATATACTAGTTTCACCCTCTATATATATCTTTATATGTATATTTATATATACAATTATACCTTCTTTATTACTCCATAATGTCATGTTAATGATGTATGATGCATGACTTATGACTTTATCATGTATGCATTTGCATAATGTTTACTTAATTATAAAATGATAACATTTTAAGGCATAGTTATATATTTTGTATCCAAACAAACAAATATTAATTAAACATCCATATCATTATACAATAATATGATTGTAATAACAAGCCTTTATACTTTACCTGTAAATCTTATTTATAGATTAATTAGCATTAAGCATAAACCTACTTTTGTTTTACCCTTATCCATATATGCACCAAAAATCGTAACTTTTTTATCCTCGTTGCCTATGATACATCAATATTTTAAATGTTTATATACACATGTATGATGTGTGTGTGTGTGTGTGTGTGTATATATATATATATATATATATATATATATATATCTTTTAATAAACATTCACATTCCATCTATTATGAGTGTTATCATTTCCATTTATCAAATACACAACTTATTTATTAACCTATGTAGATAAGGTTTAGTTTAGCTTATTCTAATTAGTGAATATTTGTGTATTTGAAACTCCTTAGGATCTCAAGATACTTTGATTTAATGTGCCATATTTTCATTTGGAAATTATATAAGATGTTGTGCTAGTTAACTAATTATTTAAGCTAAATTTAATGTTATTGATAATTTAATAATTCAATTAAAATGCACTATAACTATCTTAAATCTTTACATTAATAAGTGCATATATGACTTTGTGTCAATGGATGTCTATGCCTCTAAGTCAAAGGCATTTAATTTTCAATTGCTTACTAGTATTCTTTTTTCCATAACTAGGTTATAACAATCAATATACGGTCCCTTAAGATTTTCTATGCTTCTTGCATTAACACTTACTAGTATTAAGTGAACTTGATTATCAAGTAACATATGTGATGTCATCTTAGAATGCCAGTTATAAATAAGATATCAACATTTCCATATTAGGATTAATTAAGTTGCTATTCATGCCCCTATGTCTTTTGTGAGTGTGTTAATTTCAATATATTTCACTTAAATAACCCATTTAACACATGAATGCATAACCTCATTCAACTACATTTAGACATTCTATTAGAGAATTTATTATATAATCAATAGCCCCTAAATGCAATTAAATGATTTATATCTTGTCCATATATAAGGTATGTAAGCTAGAAAAATTCCAGCTGTTAGCACATAAAACATGGTAATTCCATACATATTTCTCCTAACGATAATCAAATTTTATGCCTAATTAATATAGTATATGAATATGTTACCTAAATATAATCAAGTTACTATTGATTTGGGATTTTCCTAGTTTATTATTTCTAGTTGAATAATGTTATTATGATTGTTTTTTAGTTCTCACTCTATTTAAACTTTACTAAAACTAGATATTTTATCTTGTAAGAGATTAAGATATTACTTTAATAGAAGAAAAATATTAAGCTTTGTACTTTTATCGCAACTGTGTGCTTGGATTTTATATTATGTTTATTCTAATTAGTGATTCTACATCAATTATGCATAGAAGTTAGTGATTTCATTCTGTCCAATTGAGCAAAGTTAAAGCGTGCTTAACTTAATATAATTCAACTCTCAAAATGAAAGATATTTGGTCCAATGAAACTTCATTCATTTTTAACTTAAGTAATTATTCTATACTTTATTTGCACTTGGTTAGTTTATATCTTAAACTTCATTCCATTTTCAATTCTAATATATGTGTCTAGACTAAAATTTAATTATTTTTATTCTTAGTTTGCACCTCACATGTAAAGCACAACCATAACTTAGTCTTACAAATTTTCAAATAAATGTAGTTATTCATAAATATAAAGTAAGCATCATAACTCTTTAATTAATTAGTTCTATTATAAACATGGTTTATTAATTAAACTATCATCTAATTCTCATGAAAAGCATGTAATTATTGTATCAATTAGCCATACAATTATTTGTTTTTAAATAACAGAGATTATTTGTACATAGAAATTCAAAATCATCTTCTTCATTCAAAAAATTTTGTACATATTTTATTAAAAATTCAGTATCACAAGGGACGTTTATCATATCAACAACACATATACATAACTAAGTTCTCTACTTACTCAACCAATATAACAACAATCATTCAATTAGTGGTTGCATAAGTTAAGTAGTAAACTCACTTCATAAGCAAAATAGGTCCTTACCTTAGGCTCATTAATTAATTCTTCCCCTAATACATATACAAATCCTTTTAATATAATTATATATAAGCTAATTTATCAAGCAACATGGACCTGTAAGCTTACCTTTATTGTATAGAGTTCAAATTGATCCCCTTAATAAATCGTAAGATACAAGGTTATTATATTCAGGTTATTAAGGAGGCTAAGTTTATATTACTCAAATTACCTAAACTCTCTGCCTTATACTAGGTTTCTCCCTAGATGTTTTCCTATTTCTTTTGCCCTTCTTACTCTAATATTGAGCAAGAAGTTTCTTGGTGATGATTATCTACTTTAATTCTACCTTAAATTATTGCATCCTTACCTTAAGTGGTAGTTCTTGTCACGTTCTGTATACATTCTAATAAATCTAAACTATACACTCTTTAAGATTATTTTGTACCATAAGTTATTATTTAGTCAACTTATAACTTCATGTTGACCAACTATAGTCTTATCTTAGAAAATTATGCATACCCAATACCATTAAAATTATAATTCTTGTTATTTCATTAATGTATCCATACTTAAATTATGTAACCTAAAGCTTAAATATATATATTAACTTTTAATTTTCTAGGTACGTTATTCATTATAACCTAAATTTATAGTTGCATTTTTTACCAATGATCATTGTTAGTTATTTCTTAATGATATCTTCATACATTCCAAATTAATAATCTTACGAGTAGAATAAAATAATTCTAAAATAACTTATTTCAAATTCCTAAAATTGTGTACATTAGTAATCATGACATAATTATGGCATGCCATCAAATAACTAGGACACACATCATATGCATAATATAAACAATACATACATCTAGCTAGCCATTAAGTAATTTTAGTATTACACCATATATACAAGCATAAAATATTATACTGCATATAAAGTATGTGGTGATAATTGCATAATTTAAACATCTACTGAGAATATGTTATACTATGAAAACATTAATCCATGGATCATACATGTCACACATAATTGATGAAACATGCTCCTATAGAATGATTAATAAATACCATACTATTAGGAATCCATTAATCATACTATAAAAAATCTATGAAATTTGTTTACATCAATGAAATATATTTACTCTATAAATGTAATTGTTAATTTTTATTACCTTTGGTTTTATGCAACCATATGCTCGTATAAAAATTCATAAATAAATAATGGTATGCTATCAAATAACTATTGCATACATCATTCATATAATATAAACAAGCCATACATTAGGTAGTTTTAGCATCATTTCTGATATATAACATATAATTGTATAATGATAGTTGCATAAAAAAAGTATTCCTTAAGAATATATTACACTATCAAAAAGTGTATCTAAGGATCATACAAAACTTAAAGTATCTTATTGATGAGGTAGATTTAGGTGTGTGATAATAATAATGATAAAGGTATGGTTTTTACAGAATTTAAATCCCCCAGTCTCTAGGACTTAGTATAGAGGAAGAAGGATATCGAACACAGGGAATGGTTTTATTTTGTTCATTCATATGAAACATTGTAAGTTCCCAATTCTTTATTATGTCACATTAA
>CANYBF010098183.1:0-10387 GCA_948192965.1 Dalechampia spathulata
AAATTGATTTTAATTAATTAAAATAATTAAATAAATTAATTTAATATTAATTAATTTAATATTTTTATTAATTAAATGATATTTAATAAATTAAATCATTAATTAATTTAATATGTTTAATTTTTTAGAAATACATAATGAAGACAATTATGAGAATGAGTTTGTGACATGAACACCTTAATTCATATTTGGAGATAAAGAATTTAATGAAGGATAAATAATACATTATAGCTTTTATACATTGTTTGCTTTATTTCATTTTACAAAACCTTTACTCTATCCTCATTGTCTTTTTATTCATTCATAGATATATTTTTTTAATATAACATTATCTTATTTCTTATACTTAATTATCTAATATAAATAAATAGAAGATTTATAATTTTTTATTAAGAGTTAAAATACATAATAAACTTAAGAATACTCTAATTCTTTTATATGTTCTTAATATACAAAAATTAAACAAATATATATAAATAAATGTAATATAAAAATATATAATCTGAAATATCAATTTATGCAATTCCTTATCTTTGCAAAGATTCAAAATACACTATATTTTATAAAATTTTTGATGTTTTTTTATAGATTCTCAAGATTTCCAAACCCTAAAACGACAACGGTATTTGTGCTGTTCCCGATATTCTCAACTTTATCACACATATAACTAGAAGTTCCTAGTTTGTGTAGTTTCTGTATTGCCGAACAACCGTCACGTGTATCCTCATAAAAATGCCTTTGAAATTGGTTGATGCAACCGTATCGACGTTTGACAGTGTTTTTGAGAAATTCAAATCGGAGGCTACCAACAACAAAGCCAATTTAATCCTTTTCTTGGCTGATAAAGACCCTTCTACCAATCTCAGTTGGTGCCCTGGTATTCTCCTTTTGCATTTAGTGCATCATGATTAGACATTGGGACGAACCCATCTTGTACTTCTTTTTAAATCTATCAACTTTTGGATTTTTATCATATGGGTTTCCGGTTTTATGCCGAAATTCATCTGTTTATATTTTTTCTAATTCATCAATTATGAATGAAAACCAGTGACCTTTGGTTTGTTCGGTGTTAAGTTCCAACCCTTTGCGTTATTGTTATATTGATTCTGGATTTTATTGCTGTACTAATATTTTGGTTAATACTCGTACTAGACTATAATCATGTCTGTATTGCACTTGAAGTCAAAAACAAAAAATTCCATGGTGTTTATATGTTGGTCATGTGTTTTTTGTTTTTCGGGGGATTTTGGATTGTTTTATTATCGAAGAAAAGAGGGACAGGAGGATGAAAATGGTTGTGACAATTTATGGAAGGAAGGATACACACCAGGAACTTTTGGCAATTCAGGAACCTAAATTAGGTTTCAATTTACATATCATTAAATTGAAATCTGCCAGTCTACCTTTAATGAATGGCAAGGTCAGAGATGCCAAAATTTTATTCTTTCAACATGTTCGAATTTGTATTGCATTTTCAAAGAAATGGCATGATTTTGAAAGAATTTGTTTCAAATCATTAAAACAAGTCGAAGTAGATCAGATTTAGATTATAGTAGAGTAGATTATACGAGGAGAATAATTTGGTCCAGGCTAAACAATTAACATTGGATTAGCTTCAATCACTAGAACAATTTAAGTTTGAGTTATCTTTCTATAATAGAAATTCTTTATTACCCCCCTCAAGTGAAACACTTGAAAATAAAGAATCTGAAGAGCTCAGTAGGTAGGTACCACGTTGTATTTATTGAATGAACTGAAATGGATTATAACTAGAAATAATTTAGAGCATGTAAAAAGCGTGGATCTGCAAAATCAACCATTCGTAGATTAGGTTAAACTATTGGAATAACTTGAATGGAGTTAATGAGTTTGTCTTCTGTAATAACTATTTAACAAGATCAAGTCAATTGAATCCTTGCACGTAATATACCCCATACAAGTCCTACAACTTCTTTTTTTGTAGTTTTAGTTTACAGGATTGTTTACGAGTCAAAGTAGAAGCTGTCAATGGCAATGATGTGAGAAGATGTTTTCTGTGTTTTGAGGATATTATGGTGTATTGGACATTAACGTTGGAGGTCAAAAAAAAAAAAACTTTTTGTATTACTTTGAATTAAATGTTTTACTTTTTTAATTTTTCCCAAAGTTGGTTTTTACAAATTGCTTTATAGAAAACTAAGGTTGGAAAAACACTTTTCCAACCTTAATGCCAAACATACCTTTAATCAAGTTGAAATTGCAGTGAAATTTTTCTATTCTCATTTTGCCAATTGTAGATTGGTGCTTGTGCTTTATTTTATGTGCTAGAAATCTTAAAATGTTCATTGCAGATGGATTGTGAAGGCATCTCATGATACATCATCTGCTGTGTTCTGCTATTATGTGTATTAACTCGCTCTCTGTGAAGAACATGATAATGAGTTTGTCATCTGTAATAACTGTTCGACATGTTTAGTTCAATTGAATCCTTGCACATAATATATTCCATACAAGTTCTACAAACTTCTTTCATAGTAGAGGCGGTCCAATGGCAATCAAGATGGAATTGTGCGATTTTTTTTTACTCCTTTTGTGTATTTTAGATTGGTGTGTGTGCGTTGTGTTATGTGCTATAAATCTTAAAATGACTGGGAGTTTGATCATTGGAAAATAATGTTCAAAGTGGACTGGCTTATGATTCCCATCTCATGATATGACTTCATCTGTTATGTTCTGTTATTATATGAATTAACGCACTTGGTTTGAAGTACATGATAATCTGAAACACTTTCTAGTAGCATAGTTGCCTGAAATTTTCCATCTTTATTCAGATTGCGTGAGAGCCGAACCAGTAATATACAAGAAGCTGGAAGCATCACCACATGATATCGCACTTCTGCGTGCTTACGTTGGAGATAGACTAACATGGAGGAACCCTCAGCACCCATGGAGAGTAGACTCCAAGTTCAAGCTCCATGGAGTTCCAACGCTGGTCTGCTGGGAAAATGATGCAATCAGAGGTCGCCTGGAGGACCCTGAGGCCCACCTTGAGCACAAAATTGATGCTCTTACTTCTGGAAAATAAGTCTTTTTTTTTCTTTTTGCCTTTTCCGGCGTAATAGATGACGGGGAATATTAGCCGTTGGTGCTGTGTCTGCATTTTCCCCTTTGGCAAAAAAAGTATTTTTAATAATGTTGAAAATAAGAGGAAGTAAATAAGGAAGAAAAATAATTTTTATTTTAATTTCTTTATTTTTCCTTATCATGTTTGGCAGGGTTTGGTAGGGAGGAAAGAAAATAAGGGTTCAAAGTGAATAAGAAATTAAAATATTTTATATGAAATGATAAAGGATTGAAAAGAAATGGAAAATAAGTTTATTTTCCTTTCTTTCTTCCCTATTTATCTTCTTCTTAAACAGAGAAAAATTATTTTTCCTTTCTATTTTCTCTTCATATTTTTTTTTTCTCTTTATTTTACCTCTATCTAAACATAGTGTAAGGTTTGATTCGAAGCTATTCAATGCAATCCACTGTAACAAATTGGCGGCTACGAATTGCATCACCTAGAAAACCCATTGATTCTTTAGAAGAGTAATAAATAATAAAAACTTAATAGTTGGACAGGACCTACAATTATTGCCCTAAAATTGTTTGGGAAAGGTGAGATCAAGACCTAATTTTGATCGTTTGATTGTCCTAAAATTGTTTCAATGTTGAATTTATCAACGAATAATGTTTATTAACGTAATGCATTTAATTTTATAAAATAAGTGGCATGATTCAATTGATTTTCCTAAATAATGCAAGGATTTTTCAACAATTTTTTACACTAGAAGAGTCAAAATGACGAGCCAATTTCAATACACAGACATGCCAGATTAAATTTAATATATTTTCCCAACTAGTTATATCAAATAAATAAAATTTTAGCTATTTATAAGTATAATAGAAAATAATATAAACAAACTGATAAAAAAATTAGAATAATAAACTAATAAAATAACTTTATAATATGTATAAAATATATATTATAATTAAAGTTTCACTTTCATGAGAGAGAATATATAAAAAGATTAGTTGTGTTTATTGAATTAAAGGATAAAATGATATATTTAAATAAATAAAATTCACTCAAGTTACTTTTAATATTAATAAATATAATTAATTAATTATTTTTATTCATCCTTCAGTAATTTATATGATCATTGGGTAGTTGCCTATAAAAGAATGAGAATGAGAATGAAAATATTTCTTGTAAAGCCTTTTTATGATTAAGTTGATAAAAGGTTACGAGAGAAATAAGGTTAAAGAGACTATTTGTTTAAGATGAGTACGCATACCTTTTGATGAGTTTATGCGCCTCGTTTTATAGGAGGTAGATTAGAACTGTTCTTTGAGAAAGACATCATGCTTTCTTAATAGTAGCTTCTGGAAGTTCAGTCCATTCTTTATTAATTGCAGATTCCTTAAGGTGTGTGAAATAATAACAAACCATTATGGTTTGTAATAAACTCTGAACCTAATCTAAAGCTCATCAGGTTAGTCAATGCATGAAATTATGTATAAATAGCATAAATCCTCATTGGACATTGCACAATGTAGTTATCGTTAACCCCACCAACAAGATGACTTCATGCAACCTAGAGAAAAGGATGGAAAGCTCAACCATCGAGGTGTGTAGGTTAGCTTCTTCTATAATTTACAAGATAAGTAAAATAATTATTGTACCAAAGGTCTTTTCCACAACCAGAGATGCCTACTTGTTTTATCTTCATACAGTCCTTTTGTGTCAACTTCATTAGGAAAATAATCCTTTACATGGACATCTACACCCATAATGGTAAAATAATATTTTCATATTTAATTTTATTGAAGTATTTATTAGAATATGATGAATGAAATATTATGATATCTCTTCCTATAACTTATGAACATGTTCCTAATATTCTTTAAGAAGAATGACTAATCAGTCTGGGTGATGTTTAAGAGCTAGCCGTCATAGAAAATACAATTATTATCTATCTTTTGTGTATGATTTTTCTTTGCTTATACACGGAGCATAATGATCAAGTCACTGTAATACTTTTAATGATTAATAAAAGTAATCATGTTCTTTTCAATCATCTTATTTTATTATATTTTATCCATGCCTTTATAATATGATGCTTATATTGTGCTAAGAGAATGCACATGACCATATAAAGATGATTAATTATGAAATTTATACTAGTATTCTAATCCACTTTATGTATGTAGTAGGTTATATGTATGAACTATTAGTTGGTTGGCTTATGGTAGTAGTATCTTACATGACTGTTGCACAAGTCCTTATTAAAGGCATTGAGCTAAACTCATGATACCATATACTCATCAAACTTTTTTTTTGCTATATTTTATGTTTTTCTTCCCAATGGACTTCCTTAAGGAATGATACAAATTGATAAGAGGTCACAAATGGAGTTGCCATCTAAATGATTCTAAGAAAGTGTTTCAACTCATGTATAATATGAGTACTAGTTAAACCCTTTAGAGATAGGTTTATATGATAGATATCTATTTTCATAAGTTTCATAATGCAATTTTATCATGTTAACAGAATAATTGCACCTAAGTAGATGAGTAAAATTCATAAGCATGAATATCAAACAAACATAGCATGGTAATAAGTGTAGGGATGATAGCAAAAATATAGTAGATATAGGATAAAAAGATTAAAGAATCAAAGGATACAAAATGGAGTGAATAAATATATATAATTAATAAATGATGGATTATATGAAAAAATAGTATTTTCAATTAAGATTTGATATTTGGGAAGTATAAAAAATGAACATTAAATAACATCCCAAGCTTTAATGAAAAGTGAAAAATTTCTCCTCAATCAACATGATTAAAAATACATGATAAAAATGTACAAGTTAAAATATCACAATCAATGTAAAAATTACAATTTGGATATTATCATAATCAATTTGATCTATTACATGCCTAAATCATGTTTATGAAGGTCTCATGAGTTCAAAAATGGGGTTAAAAAAATATGTTTTAGGCTAAAAGGAGTGATTTTGATTTATGCAAACAACAATGTGTATCATATATTATAATGAATAGTAGCAATATGTGCCATACATAGCAAGAATATTACCAACATACACTACATGTTATGGGAACAATATGCACCATACATTTTAGGAATAGTATCGATGTGCACTATAGGTTGTGAGAATAATGACAATGTGCATCATAAATTACAAGTCTAGAATAGTAACTAAATGAAAATATTAGTCATGGGTTATCATTTTCTATATTCCAAAATTCTATTTTTATCATCTTGACTTAAAAAAGATGGATTTAAATCAAACTTAATCATTCTAATTTAACACATTTCATATAAATCAAGAAAGCTTTGACTTTTGAAAATGGATTTTAATGTTAAAAACCTTTTAAATATTGATGATTTATGACTAAGATCTTTTATGGATTGTGAAGCATAAATTGTATCAAGAAGTTCAATTTTCAAATAAAAATTGATGATACACTCATAAAAATATTTCACATAGTACAACATACATCATATGTTATAGAAAAAAGGCAATATGCCATACATTAAGTAGTATGTATTGTATGTTTCATGAAAAATGCAATGTGTATCATATATTATTGAGTGAAAAACAAAAATTAGAAAAACAAATGAAGAAAACAACAAAAATACCAGAAAAATTCAAGAAAATGAAGAAATAAAATGCTTTTAGATCTTAGCCAAAGCTATGACTTTACAAATATTTATTACAAGTGTCTAGGGAAACAAATTAGTCTAAGAAATCAATCGTAATTAAATCTAATTATTGATTAATTAATTTCTGGAATGGTTGCGATAGAATTTTAATGTTTTAATTAATTTTTATTTGATTTTTTACATAACACTTGGTAGGTATTTATAAGGACTAGGTAAAAGCTTATCTTTTTTAAATTTTCAATATTGGATATTCTATCCAAACAACAATGTGCATCGTATGTTACCCAATCTATATTGTATAATGTTAAAAATGGTAAACATGCTACACACATTTGCTAAAAATGGCAATGTATCATATGTTGGGCATGTGCATTATACATTGCTCTATAGACAAGTCAAAAACTCAAAATTAAGTAATGGTGGATGAAAATTAAGGGTTAATGGAAAGTTTTGTGCTTATTATTATGTTTTGTTTTTGTTGTGTGCTTATTGTTTTCTTTTTCATTTTTATTGTTCTAAATTCTTCAATGTCTTTTCATCCATTTTATTATTTATTTATACAATGAGTTAATCATAATCTTCATCTTCCCTTTTCTCTTTTAATATAAATTCCAATCTTCATTTAATACTTTAGAGATGATGAAGATTCATATCTTCAACTTCGTTTTGTTCCTCCAATTTTACCCCCAATCACCTTAATTATTAATTATCCTTCATGAGCAATCGTCCCTTACCTTAGAAGAGGTAGTTATTCTTAAAGCCAAGATTAGCCCCTCCTTTTCTATTGCAAGAAGGATGACCACCTTTAAGGGAGAGGTTTACTTATCTCCTTATTAATCTTAGAGAAGTTCCTTGTAGTCTTCAAAGATGCCCATCATATCCCTAAGATGTATTCCCATAAAATGGTCCCCTTTATTCTTTACAAAAACTCTTATTGATGATAATCTTCTTTGAGCACTTTACTGTTAGTTTATTATTCCTTATGGAACCTTTCATTGTTGATGTATTGAACTCTTAGTAAGTTATCTTGAGAAAGCTACATCCTAATGTTATTTTTTTCTTATTTGCTTTTCACATATCTGTCAAAGGTTTGGCATGGAATCAATCATTGAAAAAATTTGCTTTCTCATCTCCCTTTAACATCCATCCTTCACTACTTATACCTCAATAAAAGCTTAACTTATAAAATTCATTCATGATTGTAAATTCCTTAACTCTCTTATAACATCCCACTTTTAATGATAATTTAATTTAACTAAATTATCATAATTTCCTCATAAACTTAGAAAAAACTTATCTTGATTAAGAAAATTTTAGATGATAGGACCATTAATTAATTAATTTTATTATAGACATTAGAATAAGTTTAGTTAATGGTTTTAATTAAATTATACATATTTCATAATAGTTTTAATTAAGAAGTGTCTAAGATGTAGGATGGGTTGGTGATGAATGTTATAAATAACATAGGTTATGTTGTTTTCTAATTAGGTAATTAATGAAACCAAAGTGGAAAAATATTATTTAAATGAATTACTATTTTATTAAATAAGGTACAAGTTATGAGTATATAATATTAAAGTGAGATAAGTAAACTTTAAAAGATAAGTTGTGTATGAACATCTTAGTTATCGTAAAATTTAGTTAGCAAGCAAGATGGAATTACATTGTAATATTTACAAATTCTTTATGTAAATTATTTAAATTAATGTTATGAATTTATACTAATTAATATTAGCTAATTCCATTAATATATATATATATATATATATATATATATATTAATAAGTTTTAAAGGATGGGATAAAAGATGGATTAACTAATATAGTTAAGTTGACTTTTAAAGTTATTTTAGGGATAAATAAGCTATGAAATGAAGAGATTAAGGATGCATGATGGGATGCAAGGGCAAGTAGGATAAAAATAGTTGCTTAAATTAGATATATATCTAAAGAATTTTATGTGGTGATAATCATAATGATTTTATGGAAGATAAAACAATACATAAAATTTAAATTAGGGATGGGTTTTCAGTTGGATAAAAAGGGTAGCTATTGTTGAAACCTTCATTTTTGATTCTTGCTTGTGTATTGGTTAGTAAATGAAAATTGTTTGTGTTATGTTAGAGAGGGATGAAGGTTGGTATGTATATGGGGTGTGTATGTATGTTTTAATGGAGAATATACGTTGAGTAATTATGGTGATGTATGTATGAATAAGTAATGATTAAATATATAGCTTGTTCTATTTTAAATGATTGCAAGATTATAAGAATTTTTATATAAATACTTGTTATTGAAGAAGCAAAGTTAATATATGAGTTGTGTTTATACTTAATTTATCATATGGCTGTTAAATGTTGTAAGTAAAGGGAATATATGGACCTAAATTTATAAATCTAGCTCGCATACAAGTATAATTAACTCACTCTAGAGTTATCTTGTATTGAATATCATAGAATGTGGTGGAAGTGTTGGAAAGAAATAAAATTAAAAGGGATTGTAAGTGAGGCATAGTTGGTAATCAATTTAAACTTAGGGTCATCATATTGTTGGTTTATGAAAACATGTTTAGCAATGAAAGATGTAGTTTAAATTTTTTAAAACACATGATTTCATCGGATCTAGCAATCCCATTCATAAAATACATCAACAAACGAGAAGATCATTACAAAAGAGATTAAAAAGCTTACTTTTATGCAGATCTCCTTTTTTCTTATTCGTCAGAAAAGTTATAGTAAACTTTTCAATCCCCAATGTAGAGGATCTCCAAACTATCCATACAAGCAATAGGAACGATTAGTAATTAATATTACTTGTTTTATTTTTGAGACTAGTAAAACAAAACAGAAAAGAATAGATGAAGAAAAGATGAATTTAATTTTCTTCTTAATCTCCTATCAAAAATTGAATTAATCTTCTTATTCTTGAGCTTCAAATAGCTTGGATCAAATGGGGGAAGGAGGAAGCCAAAATTCCTTGTTCTGTAACCCTACAAGTTGTGTCAGACAACTTATAAAAACCTAATTAGGTTTTTAGGTTACTTAAGTCATATGCATGTGCATGTCACTTGCTTCAAGCATGTAACTTGCATGTGCATGACTTAAATCCCTCTAAAACCACATGATAATCATATTCCCTCTCCTTCTAACTCATAACACATGAATAAGTCATCTAACACTCACATATGGACCAATTCATGTCCAAGCCTACATATGACATGCATATGAAACATATCATCTTAGATCACTTATATCTTGAGTTCTACTTATCATATTTAAATGATCTTAGTATCAAATCGAAGCTCTTTTCATGCTCTTTCAAATGAATATGAAAGATCTAGGTTATCTTATAACCACAAAACATTATTTCATCAGCATCTATTCATGATTATCATTCTTTTTACTTTTAGTGTGTGACTTTTGGGTTCTTAACATGTTGACAACATATGAATATATTATTAAACTTCATTTAATAACATCATATGTAAACCAAGAGTGATATCTAGTCATACATCATGACTACATAAATATCAAGAGGTCATTAGTTTGACTACAACCCTTCCATATCAGATTCTATGCAATAAACTCCTTTCACCATCCACTATCTCATTTAGGTTTGAGTATGGATTAATGTCAACTCAATGCATAATCAAGTATGTTAGATCATGTCC
>CANYBF010098277.1:0-25194 GCA_948192965.1 Dalechampia spathulata
AAGAGTTACTATCAAACTGTCGCTTCTAATCTCTAATCCTATTTCTCTGTGTTTTGATGCAAAGATATTCTTTTGGTTTGCTGATTCAAAATAAAAATTTTTAAATTTCTTCCGCTGCTCATTAACTACGCAAACCAACAAATGCTCTGATACCAAATGAAAATCCTTGTGGAATAGGCAATACATGTTTAATTTATAGTGGTTTGGCACTAACTCTTACCTACATCCACTTCTCCTAAGTCTCAACTTAGGGTTCCACTAAATCCAATCAATTACAATACAGGATTCCACAATTGAATCCTAAACCCCAATGTTTTTCAGGTTCATACTCAAACCTTCACAATAATCAACCTCACAAACTCTCAATTACAACTTAATGCCCAAGCATTAATCACACACCAATCCATAATAATAAAACCTAAGTCTTAGGTTGTGGAAATACAATCAATTGAGAGTTTACAATTGCCAAAACATAAAATTACAAGTAAACTTACTTGTTCTTGAAGATAGAAGCTCAAGGAATTAATTGCTCTGCAAAACTAGCTGTTAGATTGAAAGATATGAAAGTTGTATAATGAAAGAGCCGTTAGAAAGGGTTTAAATCATTTTTATTAAGTTACGTACGGCCGTACCACATTTGGTACACCCGTACCGATTTAAAAATCATAACGTTGACATAGGCGCAAAGCTTGGTACGACCATACCATAAATTGGTACGCCCGTACAACAAATATCTAACTGACAAGCGAGTTTCCTGAGAGCAACGTACGACCGTACCAACCAATGGTACGCCCGTACTAAATCAGCATTACTGATACGTAAATTTTCTGAGAGTATAGTATGATCGTACCATATATTGGTACACCCGTACCACACAATACATGGAATTAGTACGCCTATACTGCACAAAAAATAAACAATCCAGCTTGGTACGGTCAACTATATGACCATGCCACACAATACAAACATCTGGTACGCCCGTACCAACAGTACAAAATTCATTTTAACTTGCAAATAACTTAAATTAAATATACAATCACACATACATCAAAATTATGGGTCTAACAAATAGTTTAGATATAACTCCTTATCTCCATATGTTGTCATGTAAGAAGATTTTTGTTTTTTTCCTTGGAAATATTTTAATATATTTGATTTGAAAAATCAATTATATTTATTCTACAAAAATAACTTAAGAAAGAATTAGAATCATAAAATAAAGTTACTGATAATGTTGCTTTAATTAAGTAAGTATATATTCCAATAAAATTCAATAGTAATGCGTCAACAACAAAATAGATACCTTCCAAATATATCTCAATTATATTTTCCATTTATTAAAAGATTAATGTTTTGGAAATATCCATGATTATCCAATTAATAACCATAATTTGAAAAAATAAATATTCAATTATAAATATTTTCTCCAAATGTATTAAATTTGAAAACACATTAATTAGAGAATTACAAAATATTACTTTTTATCAATTTTTGTTATTCATCAAAATTGAAAATATCGACTTTAAATCAACAATTTAAATTATTATATTTTATAATTTATTTTAAAGTATCTTTAAATTTTTTGAATTAATATAAATAAATAATATATTTTGATTAAAATTTTAGGACTATTAATCAATTAAATTTAAAAATATAATTATCTAAGAATTATATTTAAAATTAAGTCTAAATACTAATTGTTTTATTGTCTAACAATTTGATTTGTTAAAATTAATTTTCATAATATTTAATTTCTATCTAAGAATTATTTTAAATTTAAATATAAATACTAATTATTTTTATTGTCTAATACCTACATAAATATCACATTGTTAATTTTTAACTTAATATTTTTAAATTTACATTATAAAAGTTAAGTGAAGTATATTGATAAAATATACTTTTCTTAGGATTTTAACTAAGAGAAAATGTAATACATATTAATATGTGAGTCTTTTATTAATTTTAGTTAAAAAAATTTATTTTTATGAAGTAAAAATATTAAAATGATTACATTTTAAAATTTATTTTGAGGTATTTTCAAAGTTTTTAAAATAATATAAATAGATAATAAAAATCAATCACATAAAATATTTTGATTAAAATTTTATGATTATTAATCAATTAAATTTGAAAATGTTATTATCTAAGAATTACTCTCAAAACTAAATGTAAATACTAATTATTTTTATTATTTAGTAGTTTGATTTATTAAAATTCATTTCATTATCTAATTTTTATAACAACTAAAATCTATCTAATAATTATATTCAAAATCAAATATAAATATTAATTATTTTTATTATCTAATAGTTGCATATCTTACGTTGTTAATGCTTAACTTAGTATTTTCAAATTCAGATAAAAATTAAGCAAAGTATATTGATAAAACATATTTTTCTATAGCTTTTGACTAAAAGAAAATGTAATGTCTACTAATATGTATGTCTTTTATTAATTTTAGTTAATAAAAATTTTTTTATTAAAAAATAATAATATTAAAATTATTATATTTTTAATTTCTTTTGAAGTACCTTTAAAATTTTCAATTTAATATAAGTAAATAATATAATATTAATATTAAAATTTTAGGATTATTGATTGATTATTATATGAATTAAAATTCAATTTATCTATTTTTATTTTTAAATTATTGAGAATATTTCTATAATAAAATTATATAAAAAATATTATTTATAATCATTTTTAAAAATATAAGATTTTAAAAAATATGAGACGTTACAATAAAATTTTAAATGATATATAATAATAATAATATTTTATTAAAATTAAAAATATTAAGAAATAATTATAGAAAATAACATAAATAATAAATCAATGTTTATAAATATAAATAAGCTTAATCCAAACTTAATGGATTTAAAAAGTATAAATTATTTAGTTTCAAAAGTAAAAAATTTATAATTAATAATCTAACTCATGAGTTTGTTTACAAGCAATTTCATAAATTTAAATGAATAAAATAATATTAAGTTTAAATTTAAATTATTTATTCAATGAGCTTCATTTAATTGTTTAAATAAATTTTATTATATTAAATTTCAAATAATTCATCAATATTTATGGCTTCATTATCGATGGAGAAATCAATGAGTTTTACACTCCAAAAGATGGTTTTATCATTGTTATCTTTGTCATGTTAAATGTAAAATGTATGTTTGAAGTTAAATGTTAAAATTCAATTTGTATTTAATTTTTTTAATAATAAATAAAATTATTAATCTTTTTATTGATGAGAATTCTTGAAGTTTATATAGTTAAATTGATTTTTATTTGAGCTTTTTGCATTAATAACTTTTAAAATTTCAAAAAGTTGCATCAATTAACTCCTTTAACTCATTGAAATGAAAATGTTACATTAACAATTTTTGATAAAAAAAACTTAATAATGTATGCTTTTGTTTGAAATAAAAAAAATAAAATTTTCTAAATTGATCCAAAATTTTCTAAAATTTTCAACATATTTATTGAAAAAAGGGAGAAAATTGGAAAATTAAGCTAAATTCTTGTCAATTCTTGTCATCTTCTCTCTCACCAAACATTCATTTTTCATTTAAATTTTCCGTATCTAAAAGCCTAATGCTATTCACCAAAAAAAGCCCTGACATTCAATTCCAATATCAATAATTTAATTTCTAATACATTTTGTAACACATTCTAGATTCCCTAAAAAATACTCATACTCCAAACAACGATAAATAAAAATATAACAATAAAATAAATTATTAACTTTCAAACCTTTAAATTTTCTAAGTTTCACAATAAATATTGATCATAAATTTCAATAAAAATATAACAATAAACTAAATTATTAACTTTCAAACCTTTAAATTTTCTAAGTTTCACAATAAATGTTGATCATAAATTTCAATAAAAATATAAAAATAAAATAAATTTTTAACTTTCAAACCTTTAAATTTTCTAAGTTTCACAATAAATGTTGATCATAAATTTCATGAAAAACATTGAGGTATACAATAGAAATAACGTTTGAAATACTTGATTTCTTATCAAAAATAATAACTAACTCATCATAATCATCAAAAACTGTATGTAACATCTTATAAAAACATTCTCAAGACTTATCATTTTCAGAATCAATAATCATAACATAATGAGAAAATATGATTGTTACCATCTAAAGCAATAATCATAACATAATGCAAAAATATGTTGAATCACTAATAAAATCAAATACATATTGTCTTGTCTATGAAGCTTTGTAATAACTAACCATAAACCATATCTATCAAATATTAAATCTATAATTCCTTTATACTTGCATTGATCATTTATACCTTTACTAAAATCTTATTTATGAAACTTCATAATCAAATTGTTATTTGCATGGCAATGATCATAGTTATGACATCATGAGAATAAGTATATTTATCAATATATTTCCTAATGACTCAAATATTCATCTAGCCATACTTAGATGCTCATCTAAACTAAACATAATCATCTTTAACATAACTAATGACAAAGTAGTCAACATTTGAGTTGCATTAGCATGATCCTCCTAGGGTACTTGTAAAGTTATAATAAGATTAGCATGACAAACCTAGAAAACCTTCCAAACACATGCAAAATACCTGTAACCAACTAAGGTAAAATCCTAAACTCATTTCAATTCAATTTTCACTAACAACTCTTATATTTCTGTTTTATCAAAGAGAAAAAGCAAGTCTAATAATTGATCAATTAATCAAATAATTGATCAAGTTAGTCTAGTACTTGACCAAGTTGTAACTAATATTGGTTCATTAACTTGAGCAACAAGTCCAATAGTTGATTAATCGATTCAATTATTAACCAAGTATGAGCGCCGATTTCTGCCGGGGCCCAAAGCAAGGCTTGTGAAAGTCACGGATCGGGGATCGCACTTGGAGCAAAAGCGCAGTCTTCCTAAGGGGTTCCCTTAGGGAATGATACAGACTTGAAAGAGTTGCAAGGAAGTTGCCACCGAATGGTTCTGGATTGGTCCAACCGACCCGTAGCATGAGTGCTAGTTAAACCCTTCAGAGATTGGGTTCGGGTGGTGGAGATCTATTCTATGAGTTTCCAAAATTGATTTTACCATTATAGTTGGGATTAATTGTCCTAAGCAGGCAAGCATACAAGTGTAAATGTAAGCACACAACGCATCATGTGATTTGGCGTTGCAAGGTTGCACGTAAAATGACATATAAAGCTATATGACATTTGAATGGCATGGCATATGCATGACATGCAAAACAACGATAAAGTAGCATGGCATATGCATGACATGTGAGTGTGAATGACATACCATATTCATGATATGGCAACCTAACATGATATGCAAGCACATAAATGGTAAATAGCATATAGCGTTATGCGTTTACATTTTTGAATTACGTGACTTTTAGCGTATGTGTAGTGTATGCATGGCGTATGCATAATGCATGGGATGAATGACATATCATATGCATGATATGTAAAGTGATGCGAAACATGGCATGTGACATGTCATGTGATGTGGATGACATACTATTTGCATGGCATGTGAAGTAAATGATATATCATATGCATGATATGTGGAATGATGGCATGGCATATGCATGACATGGCATAATGAACAACATACCATATGCATGATATGTGAATGATGCATGACATGGCATATGTATGGCATATGAAATGCATAGCATATCATGTGCATGGCATGTGACATAATGTATGGCATGGCATGTGTAATAAATGACATATCATATGCATGATATATGAATAATGTGCGGCATACCATATGTATGGCATGGCATACGCATGACATGGCATAGTGGTTGTGTATGTGAATGTGTATTCAGCATAGTATATATCGTGCCATACGGTATGACATACGTTATGGCATACGACATGACATGTCATCATGTCATAATGACATGTGATATGGCATATATATGCATGAAGAGTTGCATGTATTTTTATATTTGCATATTTATGTATTTATATGAATAGGCATACAAAATATAGTATGTTATGGCATGACATATGCATGGCATGCATAGTAATGTATGATTGTGTCATGTGACATGGCATGTGACATGATGACATGGTATATTTAAGCAAATATAAACCATCCACAAATAAAAATACTAATGGCCGGGAAAGGGATCGAGGAAATATGGGATACGCACGAGAAATAGGGGGAATTATTACAGACCGCATTAAATAATTCTACCCTATTACAAAATATCCTCGCATACATATTTTGGGACATTAAGTAACGTCCCCTTCCTCCTCGGCACTATTCACTTTGGGTTGCATAAGCTAAAAATGCACGATGTTTATTATGCAAAATAAACAAATAAAATTCATTAGTAGCAAATGAATTTTGGATTTATTTGACTAGTCCAATGCCATTTAAAAGCACGAACCAAGAGTCAAAATTCGATAATTATTAGGCAATGATTATTTGAATAAACACAAGTCGGATCGTGGAAATTCATTTTTTACAAAAATAATTTTAAACAAAATTATTTTTATTTGATCATGAAAAATTAAATGGGAGGGCTAACATCACAAAAATTACTAGAGATAGCCACTCGACCAATTTAAAATCCAATCATTTCAAAAACCGTATTTATACAATTAAAAATTGCATTTTATAGTAAAAATTAATTTTGAGGCCAAAATTAATTAAATGAAATTATTTTATGACAAATCTAGAATACTTGAGCCACTGTAAAGCATCAAATACCACTAGATACGTCAAAAATACAGTAAAATATAGTCTGAAATATGGTTTTTCTAGAAAAATGTGAACTATGTGCGCCACGCGTTAGGCTATGTGCACCATACATAGGCTATGTGTGGCGCACATAGCATAACATATGGTGCACATAACTTGTAAATCTACAAGGAAATAAAATCTGTCAGTACAGAAATGATCTACAGATTAAAATACGCAACATTAATGAAGACAGTACCTCATTTTGAGCATGAATCAACCTCCGATTTTGCAAACCAAACAATTAATTAAGCAATTAATTGAAATAATTAATTTTAAGGCTAAAATCAATTAGATCTGGACAATTTTTGACAGATCCAGAACCCCAAGTGCATGGAAAAGCTACTGGAGTTGCTGGAAAATTCAGATCCGAAGTAGATCGGATGAAAATCAAGTTTTTCTGTGAAAATCGAGACCTATGTACGCCGTGCATAGGCTATATGTGGTGCATATAGAGCTATGTATGGTGCACATAGCTTGAAAAACCAGAGAAAAATCAAAAAATTTTCAGTAGAAACCCTAAATCTGACCCCGATCTAGGTAGATCGGATCCAAAACCGGAGTTTTGCTCGTGGATTTGCATCCAACTCAAAGAAAATAATTTTAAAGTTAAAATTATTTAAGATCCAGCAAGTTTTAAGGCAAATCCAGGACATGTAAGGCATGAGAAGGCCTTAAACATCACTGAAATGGCCAGATCGGGAAGAAAATTGGGGGAAAATGGCTTTTTCTTTGAAATCTGGAGGTTATATGCACAGCATTTAACCCTATGTGTGCCACACATAACCTACATGTGGCGAACATAGGGCTATATGCGCAACATATAGCCCCAAAAATTTTGCAAAAAACAGAGGAAAATTAAGAAAAATTGAAGAATTACCTCTAAGCAGTGGCTTCTCTTCCTTGATCTGGTTTCCTTCCATGTTTAGGGAGCCTACCTAAGCCAATTTTGTCTCTAAATTCTAAGGATTTTAATTAATTAAGTGTTTAATTAATTTGGAGAAATTTTGGCAGGGATTTGGCTACTCATAGAGCAAAATTCAAGATCCCTAATCTGATCCCCAAGCTCTATATTTATAGAGCAATTTTTGGGCATGGTAATTTTGTAATTTTCACCCAGAATTTAAAATTTTAGAGGTTATGTGCGCCACACATAAGGTTATGTGTAGTGCACATAACCTTGAACCCGTCACGTGGGGCCCACTGGGGCTGCATCAGGACGTGCACCCCATGCCCAATAAGCGTCATTTGGCATTCTAAGACATTTTCATGAAGGAAAGTTTTCCGGATTCGATCCCGAAAAGGCTCTCGGCCAAATGTCTTTTTTATGTAACGTGCGGTGCACATAGGGTTATGCGCATCGCACATTGTTATGCGCTCTGCCTTGTATGGGTGAAATGCAATGTGAGCCATATATCCAGGAAAATGAAAACAACATTCCGAGTCACTTTGCAGTTTAAAGTTTTTCCAAATTCGGCCCCGAACGATGAGTTTCCACTAATGGGCTCGTTTTAGGGCCTACGGCACTATTTTAGGCCAAAATGTCGTTTGGCATGCCAAAAGGTCGTGCCTCGCATAAGCACTAAATAAAATGTGTTCTGTATGCATAGAACACTCGAAATAGGCTAAGTCAGGTGGTGGGCCCCACCTATGCACTATTCATAGTGAATAGTGCCTCGATGGGCCCTACAGCACAATGGGCCCAAAAGGTGGCAAATAGCATGCCAAGTGCTTTGCCTTGAGTAAGGCAGCAGGTGGGACGTGTTCTGTGCATACAGAACACAGAACAGATTACAGTGGGTAGTGGGCCTTACTAGTGCCTGGTGGGCCCCATAGCATGGTGGGCCCGAAATATGGCATTCGGGATGCCATGGGATGTGCCTTGCATAAGGCAGCTGTGAAATGTATTCTGTAAGTACAGAATACACAGAATAGGCCAATAGGGGAAAGCGGATCCCACTAATGCCTGGTGGGTCCTACAGCGCAGCGAGCCCTGGAATGTGGCATTTGCGATGCCACGGGATGTGCCTTGCGTAAGGCAGCTGTGAAATGTATTCTGTAAGTACAAAATACACAGAAAGGATTGATACAGGTGGCAGGTCCCACCTATGCACTATTTATGGTGAATAGTGCCTAGGGCCCAAAATGCAATATTTTGCATTCTGCGATCTCTGCCTTGTCTAGGCAAGAATGAAGTGTGTTCTGTATGTATAGACACTCAGAATAGGGAAATGAGGATGGCGGGCCCCGCCAGGCGTCGTGGTGGGCCCCACTAGCTCTGATGTATTATGTGCACCAGAATACTCAGGGGAAGCCACAAAGGCTTATGTGCATAATCAGAGTCGATATCGGGGACTAACGCCGAGCCGAATCAACAGAAACCTGAAATTGCACGAGTGTGAAAAGCCAGGGTCAACACCAAGCCAGTTTAATAATTGATAAAGCTTTAACCAATATTGGTTCATTAGCTTGAGTAATCAACACCTAAACACAGACTTTGAATAATTTACAGGCCTCATAAGTAGCATTAGTCCAATAATTAACCAATTGATCAATATTGACAAAATAGCCTAAGTAACAGGCTCTTAATCATAAAAATTCAGAATTTAATGTCTTAACATGAGCATCAATAATTGGTTAGCAACAACAAGATAGCCCAAGCAACGAGCTCCTAAATGCTAAATTTAGGAATTTCAAGCTTTAATATGAGCACTTTCTAACCAAGCATTGGCCGTTCACCTCAAGCATCAAGCATTAAGCATCCAAATGCTAATATTAGATATTGAGTCATTAATAATATGAGTAATTGGTCCAATAATTGATTAAATGATTTTGTAATCAATCAAATAGACCATTATTTGTCTAAATTAGGTTCAATCTTAAACTTTTAACCTGAGCAATGAGTGCTCAGGTCCAAATTCCAAGATAATTAGACTCACATAAACTTTATAAGCTTGATCTAGCAATCGGCCAACTAGCCGACATAAACTAGATAGCTTGAACAATGAGCTCTTAAATGTTGAATTTAGGATCTTCAAGCCTTAACACAAGCAAATTTATGACTGTCTACGAACGATCATGTTTTTTTTTCCTTTTGGGTGAAATTTTTTAATGTAATTAGGTTTTATTTTATCGACTTTTGCTAAGGATACATCATCAGTAAAATAAACCTGATTAGGGGATAAACTGTTGAGTTTTAATTTTGACCCTCATTTCTTAATGATGATACTTATTTTAATTTTAGAAAATACAGGAAATTTTTGATCCAAAATTAAGCTTAATTTAATGAAAAATTAATTTTTTTATTCAATTCTCAAACCAACGTGCATCGCATGTTGCTAATAATGTGTAATGAATGTTACTTTTTAAGTAGAACATGTGACGCACAATGATAATATGTGATGCACATTTGTAACGTGCAATGCACGTTAGCAGTGTTGATACACATTCATGCAACATGCAATGCAAGTTGCTTTCGAGGCAAAAAATTTCCATATCAGGAATCTACAAAATTTTTTTATCCACTAGTCTCTATAAATATCCTTAGGTATTTTCAAAACAAAGGGGTTAAAAATTAATTAATTTAAAGGAAACTTTGTCAAAATTATTTTTCAAATCAATTAATCATATAATTAGATTTGATTAGGCTTAATCTTGGATTAGTTTATTCCTTTAACTTTCTAGAATCAAGAAATTTCAAATATCCAATCTTAGGTAAGCTTGGAAAGCCATTTTCTTTACATTTTTATTCATATATTTTCATGATTTTTCATTATTTCTTCATTTATTTTTCTTGATTTTTTGGTTTTCCTAAAAAGATGTGACATACGTTGTAATTTTCAACGTAATGTATGGTGCATATTACTTAATGCATGACACATGTTGTTATTTAGCCAGTTTTTTAATGTTTTTTTAATTCATCTTCATATGAAAGATGAACTTCTCAGTAATATTATGGTCGTGTCATACCTAAAATGATATAAGATAGTCAAATATTAACTAGAAATGTCATTTTCCTCATCTTTTCATCATTTTTACATCTATTTTTCAAAAATCTAACATATGCACATGTACTTTTTCTGCAACATACAACGCATACTACTTAGTGAAAAGATTATTTTTCACATTTTCATTCAATTTTTTAAAAATATTTAAACCTTCTAGGGCACTCAAGCTTCATAATTATTCTAACGATCTAAATTGATCGTAAACTAATTAAATTTCTTGAATTTTAGTCTTGAAATTTGAGTTTTATTTCAAAAACTATTTGTTTTACCAAAAATAAATTAATTTAGGATGGTTAAATTTAAATCCCAACATTATTTAATTCTAGATGATTATCTAAAGGATTCTGGAATGTTTTAGATTAATTTTAAGAATAAATTTGCTCAATTTTTACATTTATACTATCAAAATTACTCATAGATGAACCAATTTGTATCATACATTACCAATGTGCATTGTACATTATCACACCCCGAGCAGCGAGACATGCTCCCGTAGTATAGTTATTGATCCCCTACGATAGAAAATTAATAATTACATTATAAGGGATATTTAATTTAGTCAATTAATCTATAATTAGTTGAATAGTTTTAGATATATCTAAAAGCAACATTAGCCATCCTATCACATAGACATCATAATGTATCACATACCAACATATGCGATTCACAAATATGCATCAATACATATATCATAAGATAAAACCACATTAAGTCATCATGCAATTTCAAGTCCTTAGTGGTATTATGATAATTATATAATTTTTATAATACGATTGTTTTATTGCCAAAATGATAAAGAAAGGAAATTATACAAATCTTGTTATCATAGGAGTCTATCATAAAGTTCAGGTTTCCAGCTAAAACTTTGAACTAGCTGCTGATGACACTAACCCTTGTGCTCACCTACAACACTCATGCATGCGGTCATCAAATGACAAACATTGAGAATAATCTCAGTGATGCTAGTAAAATGATCTCAAGCAATGCAATCAGTAAGTGATAACAGCATACCAATCATTCTAGCATGAAACAGATATATTAAATAATCATCGATATTCCTCACCTGTGATCTCTATCATATAATCATCATATTTCTATAGTAAATGCTTTATGTAGTAAGGTATCCCTTCATATCATTTTCATACTGTAAATCTGACTATGAATTCATAACAAGTGATGAATATGCCATTGAGAATGTGATGATGCTTTGCACTCTTCCTCTGATTTTTCTCATATCAATCTCTGATACCTCTATGATTATGCACAATCCCATACTGGGTCCAATGTACCGGTACTTCTTATTCCCGTAGGAACATATCCTTTCTCTGTGGTTCAATGAAACAAACCCATTATTACTCTGTTAATTCATATAGCAATCTAACTCTACCATTTCCTGTGGAAATCTAACTATGTGACCTAGTTCGTATCAATAGCAACTCTATTCAACTTTATAATCATCCCATCTTTATACCTTCCTATTACCATGATATGCTATGATTATGTAAGAATGAGCAAATGTACATGTCATAATGCATAGGCATACTTTATGTCATAATATGAATATAAATTCAGTCACATATCATCATGCATTCATGAAATGCTGCTTCAAGGGACCAATTATTGGTCGTGGAACACTAGCACAAACCTGTAATTGATTTTCCTTTATCCAAACCCCTTGGTGATAAATGTAAATCTTTTTTCAAACCACCTATAACATTGCAAAGTATTTATACTTAATAAACGAAGCAATTCATACAAAGATTAATGCCATATTGCATTCTTTCAATCACTTCACATGTAAGTCTAAGACTTAACATAATTAAACAATCATAAAAGAATTCTTAACATTGTTTAACTAATACACATACTGACAATATATACACATATAATGAACATATAATTTAGGGAGACAATTAATAACATAAGAAGATTTCAACATTTCATGGATTAGCATTATAGAGGTTTAATTCATTAACCAAAATTCTTAATGAGCATGTTTTATATGTCTATATATCATATCATATTATAATACTAATGTAGTATCCCTTTTCACATTTTAATCAACCCTTGTTACCCTATAATATTTCAAATATATACTATAATGAGTCAATTAAAGTTACTAAAATTTTAGACCCTGAGATCTTGGGGTGCAGTTCAAGATATGAAAATCTAGCATGTGTATCATATGAAGAAAACACTGCTGAAATTTTAAACCCTAAGGTCCAACTTGAGGTACAATTTTCTAGCCTTATGAATTCCAAAACTATGCATGCTCTAATCAATCACTCAAAATGTTATGATAATCAACTTAATTAAGATCATACTTTATACTAAAATAAAGTACATTCAAAAACTCAATCATTAAGATATACAATGCAAGCATTTAAAATAAGTTACAATATCAAGTACAAAAACATTATGCTCATAAGAGATAGTCTGCTTTGTGTGAATATTTTAGCTAAGTAAATAATCTTATAACAAAACAAGTCTCATGCCATCAAAGATTAGATTTAATTATCTTTCTAATGGTACATTACACATCCAAAAAACCATTGTTAAAGTAGTTAAAATGTAATTATCCACAAGCTTATTCATGCAACATGCTACCTCAATGTAACAATCTAAATAGCATGATTTTTTGACCAAAAAATTGATAATAGAATAAAATGAATCTTATACCATTGGAAACTAGACTTAAATAGCTTTCCAACCATATATTACATGCATAAAAACTCAAACATTAAGATAGTCAAAATGCAATTGCCACAAGCCCTTAATTTAAAGTCTGAAAGTGTGCAAATCTATTCCCTGTATACTACACATGCATAACTCAAAGAATAAGGTATGAAACTTGGTTCGAATGGTAGTAGTAACTCACTTAGAATAGGTCACATTCATATGTAAAAGTTCATTAAGTGATGTGGCTCAAAACAATCCACAAACTAATGCATTCCACTCCATAACACAAAAACACCATTTTTTTCATATCACTAACTTGCACCATTTTTCCCCTTACCATAACTCATTCATTTTTTAACTTTGAATACATGAAAATGTTGTAATATAATGGAAATACAACCAAAAGTGTCAGTTTTGCACATTTCTACACATAACTCCCAACATGCTATAAGTTATACAATCATGTATATTAAGCTTTTATTTGCCTCTAACTTACATTATCATGCAAAATTCTAACCTAAATGATCTTCAAATCACTTATCAACCATAATAAACATATCTAAACATTCACTCACATGAGACACTAATAAATAAGGTGCATAAGGTAGTATACGATGCTCAAATACAAACATTACATTCACACAAACTCCTTATACCAAAAATGCACCAGTGACTGCCTACCTTAAGACATATCACCCATTTCATGATTCAAATCATCTAAGAATGTTACCAAATCAATAAAACAACATCATTTTATTACAAGCACAACTATTCTCAAGTACAATTACTTCATAAATCATCAAGTTACCAAATGTCTCATTCAAGCTCACTAAAAAGGCAGCCTAATATAATGTCATCATTTCAAGTAAGAAATATCCCATTCAATCATCAAAACCATTCTATCACATAAATCCATCCATCATACACATAAACAGAAACCAAGAGGACATACCAACTCCTAGGGCAACAACCTAAACATAAGCCACAAATATACACATGCAACAAAACCATAACCACCATACATTAATCACTTTCATTCGGCTTCTACATAATTTCCCCCTTCAAACCCAAGCAATATACATATAAATCAAGAACCCACATCTCCACATGTTCAACTATGGCTTCATACATAAAACTCACAAGAAAAGCAATCAAAGAAGAGAAGCATGCATAAGAAGTGAAAAGAGGACAACAATAAACTTAAAACATATTTTACATACCTAGATCTTCCAGCCCTTGTATGTCATGGTTTTAAACATGAAAAAGAGAGAAGGATGAAGATGAACCCATGTACTTAGAGTTTTATTCCAACAATAATATGGTTTAACACTTAATAAAGGTGAAAAGGAAGAAATACATACAATAAGCCTACAATTATTGACTTTTCACCCTCAAGCCAATTATATGCTACCACCTTGCATACTAGCCATACTAATACTCATATATATACATATATGTGCATACATTAGACATACCTATATATAAGACATTAAATTATTATTCTATCTTATTTTCATTAAGGCCTTAAGCCTTTAACATTAAAATAACATTCTTATAAATCATAAATACATAATATATGTACAAATTCATAATCAATGTATAGACTAATCCAAAATATACTTGTATACCTCCATCTAATAATACATAGAAGCATGAACACTAAGAATTCATTAAGCATTCAACACAATCACCAACTTACGTCTAATGCCTCATTAAGCACATTAGACACTTCCTATGTAACATTTACTTTAAAAATACTTTTCTTTCATCAATTTTTCATACTTTCTCATTATTAAACATTCATTTCCATTTAAAAGCATGCTTAATTTATTTCATCGCACATATAATTAATGCATCAAAATATGCTAAGTGAATGGATGTGACATACATTATCAATGTATGTTGTACATTCACCCAATATGTATGGAGAAAAGTAACATACATGGGCTTCCTCATTGCATGAGTAATATGTGAGTTATTATAAATTTGCTCCTTTTGAAATTTTAGAGCTAATTGACATATCCGTCATGTTATTATGATTCCAAAAATGTCTAAAAATCAATTTCAAAAATCATCTTTTATAATAAATGTGTGATACAGATTGTTAATGTTCGTCAATGTGTGATGCACATTCATTAATGTGCGCCGCACATTACCTACATCCAAGGTATGTTATTTTTTGCAAAATTAAAATTTGTCCATTTTCTAAACATGATTTAAGCTTACCATTAACTTAAATTAATTATGATAATCCCTAAAACCATAATTTTTGTATTAAATTATGATAGTTATATTTTTTATTTGTATAATATTCACTCATGCATTTTTGCTCATGGTGTTAATTGGAGTTGATCGAGGAAAAATTTTAGATATTATTTAATGTCTAGATTTTTGTATTGTTGAAGACCACTTTATAATAACATAGGATCATTTTATTTATTTATTTTGCTATAATTTATTTCCTTTACCAAATTATGTCCCCTATTTTTTCGTTCCCATTTTTAATATACTTATCTTATATGCTGCTATGCTTTATTGTTGTTATAATGCCACTATGATATGTGATTTGTTTACGCTAAATGAATACAAATTATCTCCTTATGAGTAATTAATTGCTTAATATGATTAATTAAATATGAAACTCTATATGAATAGATTTTCATCATCTGAATCATATCTTTAAAGGTTTTAACTAGCACTCATGCTATGAATTGGTTAAACCATTTTTCCTTAAAACCATGCGAGTGATGACTCAAAAATTACAACCTCTCATGGGTCCATTTTATTCATTGAGGGAGCCTTTCTAGAAGTCCAGTCTTCACTTCAAGTGGTGCTTTGGTGTCATTTGTCATAATATTGTTTTGGGTCTTGGCCTAGAAGCTCACTCACAATACTATGGAAATCCTTTACTTTTGAATTATCATTTGATTCAATACCCTATGTGCATCTCACTCAAATTCTTTAACCTTATTGACATGTCTTATGTATGTAGATCTGGTGTCAACTTATGTTGTTTTGCTACCCTCAATGATGTCATGACAATCTCCACAGGAAATATGACATCATGCTCTTAAGTAAAGTGCAAATGAACTAACAACTATAGCTTATGTTTTAATATTCTATATGCTTAAATTAAAGTGTCTTTGATAAAATCCTATGCTAATCTCTTAAGGTTATCTTGTAACATCTTCTTTAGAATATTGATCAATATCTTATTTGATGCTTCAGCTTGCCCATTTACTTGGGGGTAGTGTGGGGTTGAGTTGATCAACATGATGCCATAGTCTGCTGCGAATGCTTGCACTTCTTCACTAGTAAATATAGTCCATTGATCTATGATGATGAACTTTAGGATACCAAATCGATGTATTAAATGCTCCTTAATGAATTGTATAACATGCTCCTATTCTAGCTTCCTTAAAGGTATTATCTATACCCACTTAGTAAAGTAGTTTGCAGCTACATATATAAAGCTATGACCTTTAAATGAAGTTGGATATATTTTTCTAATAAGATCAATTTCCAAACCTTTAAAAGGTCATGATTTTATGATTAGGTGCATTTTACCTAGTCATTTTGATACTAGATTAATGCAACCTAAAAACACCCTTATGAACTTGCTTTATAACTTTCAAATCATTAGGAAAGTTTAAACATCTAAGAAGTAATCCATCAAAACCTTTTTCAAAGAGATCTTTTTTAATCAATAAATACTAGAAAGCTAAAACCTCTACTATATATAGTACTTTTACACTAGGGTAATATATGTAACTTTTCAATACATCCCTCTAGTCTTTTGCATTTCTTATGTTTATGTTAAGGCTTTCTAAGAAAATTCCCCTTTCATGAATTTAAGAATGATTTTTCTTTATTATTAGAAGCATACGATACATTAACTCCTTATACATGTTTGATCTTGCTATTATTTGAGCCAACTCATTAGATTCTTAATTTTGTTATCTTGGCACATGGTTGAAAGAGACTTCCTTAAACTCCTCCAATAATTATACCATAACTATAAAATAAGGAGCTAGCAATACACTGTTGCACTTATACTCACTAGCAAGCTATCTTAATAATAATTATGAGTCTTTTATGATACTTATTTCTTCTACACCTGACTCTTTTAATGTTTTCAGACATAAGATAAGTGCCTAATACTTTGCTTGATTATTGGTACAATTAAAGTTTAGGTTAAATGATATTGCAATGTTGGTTCCACTTAGGGAAATGATGACTGCCCCTGCCCCAGCTATCTTCTTAATACAGGAACCATTAAATTTCAAAGTCTTAGACACTTTTTCTAAGTAAAGGATACTTAATCAAACTATTTCTCCCTTTCAACCTCTAGGCATGGATGATCAGTTAACAAATCTATCAATGCATATCTATTTATTGCCATTTGAGGAAGGTAAGCTAGTGTGAACATAGCTAATGCTAGTGCCTACTTTCTAATCCTACCAATAATCATTGGTATGGATAACATGTACTTGATCAAATATCTTTATGACATTATGTAAACCTTAGCTCTAATTATGTAAACCTTAGCTCTAATTATGTAATCTCTTAACTTTGCGCAAGAAAAATAAAGAGCTAAGCATAATTTAACTTGAGCATGTGCTTAGTCTATATGTTATTCATAACTCTGCTTAATTCATGACCTGTATAATTATTTTATACTAAAAAATATCTTATAAAATTATAAGTAGCAGAAATATAAAGTTTTAAAGGATAGCCCTCCTTAGGAGGTATTAAGAGAAGAAGCTTACTCATTCCTTAATTCATTCAAAAGCAACTTGATGGTGTTTCTCCCATCAAAATTTCTCTTCTTTTTTAGTTTCAATAAGTTGAAAAATTCCTTCACCTTTCTAGCTAAGTTTGAAATGAATCTTCTAAAGTAATTTACTTTTCCCAAGAACCACTGTAACTTCTCTTTATTGCTTGGGATAGTTGCTTCTATGATAGTTTTAACTTTAACATGATCAATCTTAATTTCTCTTTGATGTACCAGGAAGCTTAGAAAGTTCCCAGCTTTTAGTCTAAAGGCGCATTTAAGTGGTTTTAGCTCAATTGATATTTCTTCAATCTCTCTAATCTATTTCTTAAATGGATTATGTGGTCTTTCTTATTTTTTGACTTGACAATAATGTCATTAATATACACTTCAATCATTTTTCAAATTAAGTCATGAAAAATTAAATTCATCACTCTTTAGTAGGTGGTACCAGCATTTTAAAGGTTAAACAATATTACCAACCATTCATAAGTGCCTATTGCTCCTTGACATCTAAAGGTAATTTTAGAAATATCTAACTTAACAATTGACACTTGGTTATAATTAACAAAATAATCCAAAAAAGTTAATATTTCATGATTAACAATAACATCAATTAACATATCATTAATTGGCATGATATAAATGTATTTGGAAGTGGTAACATTCAAATCATGAAAATCCATACACACTCCCAATTCACTATTATTCTTTACAATCAATTTTAAAGGCAATGAGGTTACCACCTTAATAAGTCTAGCTTTCCTTGATTTTTCTCTAATTTATTCTTTTCATTCTTCTTATAGTCGAGGAGCAACTATATATCTCTTTTAATAAGATATCTCTAATATTTTCTCTCGCTTGATGATGGTGACCATTGAGGCTTTAGAGTTTGACTTTATAGCTGATTCACCCCCCAAAGCAAAGGAGGAAAGTCTCAATCCAAGTTAGGTTATTGTTGAAGTTACACACACTACACTTTCCATTGTACTCACGTTGGATATCTCATTACTTAGTGAGAACCAACAGCACGGTCTCCTATCCACCTTTGCTTGTCTTATAGTAGCTACTCCTAACACTTCTATGAAGGACCATTTATCCACCCTTAGATTAGAAGCTGCTTAACATTTTCAAAATTACACTAAGGTTAGGCATGCAGACTAGTAGCTATCGTTGTAGTTCTACAAAGACCAGCATAAAAAATACAAAGATAGAGTAGCAACATGGCAGATATAGGTAGTAACTGTAGACATAATACCTAAAGAGTTAGAGGAGATAGAAAAGGAAATTGAGGGCCTAAGAGTAGGATTATGAGTCTTAAACCCAAACAACAAACCCTCATCTCAACTGGACTATCTGCCAAGTCTAATTGTGAATGAACGAGGACCATGGTTTAATCATTATAGAGCTTCTTAGAGAACAGTGTAGAGCTTCTGATTGATCTTTAATATGAATGGGAATAGATCGGTGGAATTAGGTACTACTAAGTCTTGATGGAAGCATCTCAAGGATGATTATTCTTCATAATTGTAAGCTAACCTTTATTTATCTTAATTTTAGTTTTACCTTTCTCAGTAGCTTTAGTGAGACGATAACCTTGTAATTACTTAGCAGTATTTTCTTTGGACATTATGATGAATATTCCTTAACTTTTACTGTAGGATTATTAAACAATTTATTGATGCTCCATATGTATACTTGTTCCTAAAGGTCCCTAAACCCAAAATTGATCAATCTCACAAGGCAACAACAGGTAAGCCCTTATTATTCTCTTCACCTATTTCTTGTTACTTTCACCACCGTTTTTCTCATATGGGGCTTTTCAGGTATGCCAAACATTACACATGGTAGCCTCCTTACCAATAAGCCTATTTTTCCTTATCATGTTTATAGCTTCAACTATGCCTTGAACCCGCCTTAACCACTAACCTTTCTTATGTTTTGAGGGGTCCAATGTAACAAGTATCACTAGAACTCCCTTTACCAAGTAAGTTTTGCAAACTAGCTGTATTTTCATCTCATCATGCTTATATTGACAGCCATATGTATTATGCATTTGCATGGCCAATGATCACATGTGTGAAAATATTCTTGGCTTTTGGGTGCATCTTGCGTCTCATTCACTACAGCTACAACCATTTACACTTTGCATTTTTATTTGGCCGATGAATACGTGTATGATGATATTTTTAGCCTTCACCAGTCACCCTACTTAAGCACCTCAGCTATGAACTTATGTCTGTATATGCATGAAATTTTATCTTGCTTACTAGGTTTACAACATTGGAAGACTGGCACTAAGGTATGGCACTAGATTTTCTCTTGTTGGAACTGTGCTCTTATGATTATGATTGGATTATGACTCCAATTAGTGTTGCACCTTTACATGTGTAATTGTTTCATATCATTTAGACTTTTCTCCATTCTCTATTGATTTTCACCAATGCTAAATCCCTAAACTTAATGATAAACTATAAAAGGAATAAACAAGTGGCCCTAAGGCCACTCTACTACTATTTTGCTTAATCAAAGTGGCCATACAACCAACCTTGTAAACGATAATAACAGCTTTCCAGCCTACCATAATCCCATATTTTCATTGATCATATTTACAAAAAACATAAAAAATTGAAAAACATAGCTAATTTACAACCATATGTTGGCCCAAAGCCATAACTAGCTATACATTCTCTTGGCTTTTGCATAAGTTTCCATAATATGGGATAATATTTCTTCAAATACCTTCTATTAATATACCTTTTATGAGGGATTCCTTATAGGCTAGCAAGCCAACAAGCGTTTGTGTCCAATACCTGATGTACCTTAAAGGGTCCTTACTATTTGGGTAACCACTTGCCATACTCTCTATCCTTGGTCCCCAAGGGAAGAATGATCTTCCATACTAATTCACCTTCCACAAACTTCTTTTTCCAAACCCTCTTGTTATAAGTCCTGGGCACCTTTTTCTTTTGAGTCATCATATTGTTGTAAGCTTGAATCCTTTCTTCATCTGTACTCTTTAACTCTATTAGCATAACTTTAGTATATTTTGTAGAACTTAAATCATTCTGCTTGGTCACCCTTAACGAAGGCACTACCACTTATAATGGTAGAATAGCATCATGACTATATGTTAAAGCAAAAAAGGTTGGCACATGTGGCACTCTTCTTTTATGTATGATATGCCCATAAGGTTTTTGATAAGATCTTATGCCAATCCCTTGGATTCTTTTCCAGCATTTTCTCTAAAATTTAAATCAGGATTGTCACGCCTTCCCGAGGTGTGACATGCTCCCATAGAATAATTAATAATTGCCAAACAATGGAAACCATTAATTACTCTACAAGGGATGCAAAATATTTTTTTTGTGATATACGTAAAATATTTACTACCTAATAAATTGCAGAATAATAACCTTTCATTACATATTGCATTTACCGCCTTAAACATTACTTTAATTACTTGATTTAATTTTTTTTTGAAATATTTTAAACTAGATCAAGTCCTCATCATCAAGTGAGTCTTGCTGAAAAGGTGCTTTGTAATCCGTGCGCTCCATCCGTCTATTAACATGCATTCAACAAATGACGAACGTTGAGTATATAACTCAGTGGTGCTTTAACACATACATAACATATAGTCATTTGTAAAAAATATATGAAATATGTCGTGTAAACCTTAACATCCTCTTTAAAGTATTATCAAGTAATCATTTGGAGTATTACTTTTTCAATGTATAGCAACATGTATTTGCTTCTCTAATATATTCCGGTCATAGTTCATTTCATGTTCTTAATGAAAGTTATAGATAATCATTCCTTTATGATTTTATCATATTCTCAACTACTTGAACTTTTGTTTAGAACCAATATCATTAATTTCATAATATTTTGGGATGTATAAAAATTCTACAATTAGTCTAAAATGTCATTTCTTATTTTATCACATCGTCCTTAAATTCTTTTTTTTTATCTCATCATGCTTCAATTAAATATCATGATAACATATCACCTTATCATTTATTTAATTATCATCATTTAAGCATATAAATGCATCAATTAGATGTCATGCTCAATACCATCTTATTTATGTCAGGGTATGTATGTTATTAATGATCAATTCTGCATATGTACATTAGAGCTAAACATCATATCATATAAATCATCATCACAATTCATGATTAATTTCATATATAAGAATGCATTCATGCTATGCATTTTCCCTCTTATTTTCCTATATCATTTCATTCATTTGCCCTTTCATATGTTGGGCCATATCATAAGAGCGTGTGGTATTGGGTTTTATATTTCATCACTGTGATTAAACCACTAATATCGTATCATTTTCATTTGATTGCCATAGGAATTTTGCTTTTATTTGATTCCCATAGGAATTTCATAATACCCAAGTACCCTTTTCATATATCATATCAGTACTTTCTTTTATTTATTTTCCTCCTTCCTTATTTCTCCATCTTATATCATGTATATGCATATGCCAATATATGTTGTATGTCATGATATGTATGCTTAATCCATTATTCTGAAATATATCAACAAGCATCATTACATATGTTACTTATTTCATTGGTCGTTCATTTCAGTAAACATTCCTTTCATGAGGCACAGTTGTATATTATTTTCATTTAATACATTTCTTAGTAATCATTTAAAATCACCTAAAAATGCCAATCTAGTAATTACTATTTTGATGACTGAATTACTAATCCATGATATTAAATTTCATACATCATTAGTCACCATTTAAATTTTCTTTATCATCTATGGCATATCACAGATCAATTAATTTATCAAATTGTACCCTATGAAAACTCATACCGTATAATATAAATACTGCTTAACAACCTTCGTTACTGAGAAAATTTAAATTCATGTTGTTCTGTATAGAATTCATATCACATAATTAATATGCTTAATGCCATGTTTCAATATATATACATTAAACAAAAATTTTTTTTATACATACTTTTTCACATATCCTTCATTTACTCACATAATAACATGATTATTTATTTTATTATTATTTTTATTATTATTGTTTATTTATTTATTTTAACTTCATCTCTTTACCATAAATATTATATCATAATGTATCTAATCATGAATTATTATTAATGATTAATGACTCTTGTCATTAATTATGCATATTCATAATCTAATTATCTTTAATAACTTAATCATCAAGATATACATTACCATCATCATAAATATAAACATCATTTTATGCATTATAATGTATGTTATATGGAAATTATTTATTTAATTTTTTTTTCTTAACTTTAATAAAACGTAATCATAATAATAAACTAAACAAAAATAACATGTAATCATATAATAAAAATTAAGGTAAGTTTATTACTTACCTACCGAACCATTTATTAAAGAATCAACTATAAGCACAAACCTGATTTTTTCCATTCCGTTTACATTTCCAGTGATTTGCATCAACTTCCCCTCTGAACCATATAACATACAAATTAACATGTTTTTTTTTGTTACTTTTAATTTCATAATTACTTATTTATTTAAAATACATGATATCATATACAACTCGTTTATATATATATATATATATATATATCAACCAATTAATTCATCAGATAATTTTATCTACTCTTCATAAACAAGTATTTCGTAACAATTTATACCAACATTGTTCATTAGAATAATTATGCATTTTAATAAATTTTTCATTGTTTAACTCTTTATATGATCATAACATTTCTAATTTATCTCATTTATTTACTTTAGATTCTTTACATATATATTTTGTTAACAAAAAACAAGAATAATATACATCATTTATTTATATCTTGCTCATAACATTTAACTAGTTGCATTCATATGCTTCATACTTTTTAAATTTCTATCTAATATCATCACTAAATTATATAACCTTCAAATATCTTAATTATGAATTACTTGATCTCATCTTTTCTTAGCTTAATTATATTTTTCACATTTTAGTATATATATCTCACCTAAACGTAATTCTATTTAAATTTTACATAGATATATTTATATCCTTATCATTCTTAATATATCATTTTATTTACTTTTGACTATATATATATATATTATGCCTTTGAATATCTTCATAAAATTTCTTATATTATGCTTATTTAATTATTATTATTTTTTTGTCAAGAACAATCACCTTTATTATAATAAACACGATTTAACTTAAACCTTTCCTTAATCTCAGGCTTAATTAATCTTACATAAATTAATTTTTCTTTATTAATTTACCTGATACAACTGTGAGCGCCGGTTTTTACCGGGGACCAGAGCGAGGCTTGCGATGCTCACGGACCGGGGATCGTACTTGGAGCGAAAGCGCAGTCTTCCTAAGGGGTTCCCTTAGGGAATGATACAGACTCGAAAGAGTTGCAAGGTAGTTGCCACCGGATGGTTCCGGTTTGGTCCAACCGACCCATAGCATGAGTGCTAGTTAAACCCTTCAGAGATTGGGTTCAGGTGGTGGAGATCTATTCTATGAGTTTCCAAAATTGATTTTACCATTTTAGTTGGGATTAATTGTCCTAAGCAGGTAAGCATGCGAGAGCGTAATTGTAAACACACAGCGCGTCATGTGAATTGGCGTTGCAAGGTTGCACGTAAAATGACATATAAAGCTATATGGCATTTAGATGGCATGGCATATGCATGTCATGTAATATAGCGATAAAAGTAACATGGCATATGCATGACATTTGAGCATGAATGACATATCATATGCATGATATGTAAGGTGGCATACGGCATAATGACATATACATATATGCATGACATACTATATGCATGGTGTATATGCGGCATATCATATGCATGATATGTATGATGGTATAATACATTGCATATGTATGACATGTTAGGTGTATGACATACCAAATGCATGGCATGTGAGGTGATGCGTGAAATGGCATATACATGACATGTGT
>CANYBF010098357.1:0-21816 GCA_948192965.1 Dalechampia spathulata
CAGCCCGAATTTCTTCAGAGATTGGGTTCGGCATTTCGATTTTATTCGTATTCCGTATTATCATATTCACTTTATCCAGTTTTAATAAAAGCGCAAATCACACACAATTAGGTTGAAGTTCACTTAAGTCCGGTTTCATGGTATAGGGAAGCAAGAGACATGTAGCAGATTTGAAAGCAGTAAAAGCAGAAAAATAAAAAGTAGGAAATAAAGGCAAAAAATAAAGCAATTCGGGTATTTAATATAACCCGACCAAATGAATGAAAATAAAAGCAACAACAGAATAAGTCTTCAAGCGTTCCAGAATCATCTTGTCGGAATCCACCGAATTAGGCCTCAAATGAGTCCCGGGTCCATGCTCCAATTAACAAATCCAAATCCTCCGGTTTGCCCCTACAAAACAACTCTCTGCGGGAACAACGTAAAACAGAACAAAAGAACAAAACACAAACACTAAAATGCCAGATGACATGACATGAAATCACATGAGCAATATAAAAATCACAACATGAATGTGCAAGCAAATATAATATCCATATAAACATGACAATACATCAAGCATATACTAAACATATCATGCATACAACATAACTATGAACTCACATGCACAACATGACACCATAGCACATTACATGACAACATATTTAAGCACATCATAACATGGTAACACATATAACATGATAACATGAAAGCATCTTAAGATGAATACCATCCTACATGCATACTATGACAAACACATACTAAACACACACATCATATCATGCATACTAATTACATATCATAACATGCATACTATTATAACATGCATACTAATCAAACATCATAACATGCTAAACATGAACTAAACAACACACTAACTAAACATCTATCAACATGTTAATCATTATCACATGCTAAACATGAAATCATATCAACATACACTAAATATTAACACATGCTAAACATGAAATCATATCAACATACCAACATGCATGCTAAACATGAACCATACACATGATTACAACACATGATTACTAACATGAATCAAACACATGATTACTAACACATGATTACACACATGATTAAACACATGAATCATACACATGATCCAAACACATGATTAACAACACGTTGATTACTAAACATATGATTACTAAACATGAATCATACACATGAATACTAAACACATGATTGCTAATACATGAATACTAAACATGAATGCTAACATACAAATAACACATGCAACACATCATTAGACACATGAATCATGCACATAACACATGAATACTAAACATGTCACATTATCAACACATATGTACTAACTACAACATATAATCAACAAGCATGCATTAATAACAACAACACAAATCAAATTATACAACACATATTAACTATATTATCAAAACATAAGCTACACTAATCATCTAAGCATGAAACTTGTATGAAAACACATGATATTCAGCAAGCAAGACTCGGCAGGCAAAATAATTATGCTCATCTTCTGATCATACCCGAACGGGTATGTTGAGTCATGATCATACCCGATCGGGTATGATTCGTGCATGATCATACCCGAACGGGTAAGATCAGGCATAAAACATGCCAAATTCAATTTCTGATTAATTTTGAACCATTAACATACAATATCATGCATTAATCTCGCATTATATCACATTTACAATATTAAAATGAATTAAAAATGCATTAAACTCAATCAAAACACAATGAAATCAAATGAAATCAATACAAAATCAAAATTAAATCAACAAATAGTGAATAGAAATTACCTATGTCGTTTCTCCAATACTACTTGAAGCTTTTCCAATCCAATCCAATGCAATCCAATGCTTAGGTAAGAATCAAACTCAAATCCTAATCAAACTAATTGGATTTATATGTTTTGATCCAAAGCTAATTGAATACTAGTTAATTTCAATGTAAATCAATCAAGTTCAATCAAGTTTTAAGCTAGATTCAAGTTACAAATTTGCATTTTTTTAATCAGATTTGAGAGAAAAAGAGAATTTCAAAACCCTAGCAAAAGCCTCCTCCCGCCAAAATAACAGATATTCAAATTATAACTGATTGAGGAACATACCCGAACGGGTATGTTTAAAGAGGAGAATCGGGTAAACAACTTACCCGTTCGGGTAAGTTGCATACCCGAATCGCCCCTTTAAACTTACTCGAATGGGTAAGATACAACTTACCCCAACGGGTAAGTTGCAACATACCCGAACGGGTAAGAGCCTCCTAATGCTAAAAGACACTCCAATCAACCCTAAATCGAACCTTGAACCGCACCAGGGTGAACCGGGAACGCCCGTGAAGATAAAATAGTGATGAAGTAAATCTGGTTCATCCTAATCGGTCCGAGACTCAAAATTTAGGGTGCGACACCTACAGTTATATTGATAAATGGCCTCCTTCAAGAGATGAGTACCGGTACCTACAGGGACCTAGTACGAAAAGGAAATGCGCGTAAAAGTGATAATGAGATAAAATGTATAAAGAAATAGAGGGAAAGTGCATAGCATGGTTGCATTCTCAGAGCATACATTGTTATCTATTTATGATGATGTTTTGTATGATATTTCATGGAGGAAATGATGTTATAAGATTGAGAATGACAAATTATGATCACGATGTATTGAATTATGCATATGTTTAACAACTGAAGAGTAATGCAAAAAAAGTAAGTTATGCTATTTATACTTAGCGTTTGTCGATTGATGAATGCAGGACCTAGTTCAGTTGGGGAGCGACAAGAGTAGCTGATCTACAGTTGGCTAAGGTCGCGTCTTTCGTAAAGCCCTATCCTAGACGCAAGCTGGACTCGTCCAATATACTTCTTTATGTATATGTAAATATGCAACTTATTTAAGTTAACCTTAATGGCAGTAGTAATTTGTAATATCTTTGTGTGTGGTATCATATTGGTGTTATGATGATATACTTAAGACATGTAGAACATGTATGTTTGATGATACAATACGAATGTATATTGTGATATATCGGAGTCCTATTTGCCAGAATTGATTGCATATAACTGAAATGATGGATGAAGGTATAAAGATAAAACAAAAAAAATATAATGACGAGATAGATCCTTTGTAGAGTAATTAATGAATTCCTTGTTTAGGGAGTTTATTAACTATTCTACAGGAGCATGTTACACCAAGTCCGGGTGTGACACATCCTCCGCAATGTTGGCATTAACCATGCATATCTCCATCTCTTTATGGTAGTCTTCTAAACTCCTTCCTTCTTGCACAGTCTATGAAACTTTTGATGTAGTTCCCTAAAGTAATAAGCAAGGATAAATTTATGCTGCATAGCTTCCTTCATGGCCTCATAAGTTAGGATAGACTGATTTCCCTTCTTCCTTCTATTAACATTGAGTTGATCCAACCAAAACATAGCATAGCTAGTGAATTCTACTGTTGCTATCTTTACTTTCTTCTCCTCTAAATAATTTTGGCATTTAAAGATGATCTTCACTTTCCTCTCCTATTCAAGGTATTCTTCAGCATTATTGTTTTGCTTAAATTCAAGCATTCTCATCTTTATGGTGCCAAGGTTCCTATCTACATGACCACTAGTTATGGTCTCTTCTTCTTCTTCTTCTTCTTGAATACGCTGCAATGGAAATCCTCTATCTCCTCCTCTAGCTTCTCTTATTAGTTGGAATCTTCCATCGAAGACCCTTTGAAGAATTTATGTTGGTGTGTGCATATTCTCCTTTGTTACAGTTTGATTTGACTTGACTTCTTGCAACTCCTCAAAGACAAGCCTTCAAAACTTTTCCATTTGCACATTGATTGCTTCCATGAAAAATTTCAATTGAGGATCTATTGTTGGTACATCCTCTTTCTCATGATCATGCTTATTAGAACTCATTATGATTTTATGAATAAAAGAGAATTTAAAGGTTAAAAGATCACTCCCTCATGTGTTTACTCTCTACTTGGCTTTTCCTAGATATGAACCATTTATTTATGCCTTTTACCTCTCTACAACAATTCTTCAAATTAAATTTTGGAATCAAGGCACATAAATCAAAGTAAAAGCACACGTTTGGAAAGCAAGGAACAATCAATATAGTTCAAGTTATAGAAAGAAGATAATAGACAACTTGGATGGTAGCACAAGAACAAGAATATACACTACTAGATTAAAGTAATTAGAGTGTAGATACAAACAAATAACACTCTATCAATGTTAAGAAGCAAAGCTAGCTAAACAAGAAAATAAGGTAACTAGAATCAAGTAAAGATAATTTGGTCAAGATGTATGAATTTGATTCACTCCAAAGTAAACCAAATATTAAACCTATTTAAGTCTACCCAAGCAAAACAAGCAAACAAAAAGACCTTTTTAAGTAATTGGAGTTGAATTTGAAAGATTGTGTCAATTCAATTCATTTTAAGTCCTAATCATGGAAGAATGTGTGTGTGTGAGTTGATTTAGGCAGCAATCAAGGAGTCAAACTTTTGTAGGACTCTTCACTTTTCATACAAGATATCTTAGATGGCCTTTAATATAGCAAACAAGGTGTCCTAATTATATTAAGACTCTTCATAATTCAAAAAATAAGTCTCCTAGTTGGTTTAAGCTCCAGCATAAGCAACTTGCAATTTCATAATAGAACAAAGTATATTTTGTTTTTCTTTTTTTTCTTTTCTTTTTTTTATATTTTTGATAACAAACAAATGACTAAAATAAGGTATTGAAATAAATAAGTAAAAACTAGAAACTAAAACAAATAAAATGATACAAGATGAAAAAGAAACAATTGAAAATAAAACCCTAAGAACTAAGATAAATAAGAATTTACCTTGCCTTTGGCTTTAATACCAAATGATGCAGAACCCAATGGTATACACCACAAACCCTCATGCACACTAAGATATAGCTCTAATGTTAGAATAAATCCCTGCCCTATTAAACCCCTAAACTATAGAGTATGGAAATGCAAATTATAAGGTTATAGAAGAAGAGAAAAGTTGATAAGTTAACCCTAATTCCTAATGCAATTAGAAGAAAGCAAATCCTCACTTCCTAAGTAAAAAGGCAATATGCATAAAGCATTAAACTAAAAGGTCATTTATTGAATAAAATTGAAGGTGCCTTTAAAGGCTTGTAAGAGCTCCTATTCCTACTTTAACTTAGAAAATAAATAAATAAAATAAAGCTAATATTACATGGAAATTCATACAAGCCAAATAGGCTAATAATTGGCTTATCTTCTTTCCCTTATTGGGTTCTCAACAGGCCTAACTTATGGCCCAACATGGCTAACTCCTTCATAGGCTTATAAAATAAGGCTATGGCTATATAATTATACACAAATTGCATACTTTAGGCTTCTTTATTCTCCAAACTCGTATGAAGCAGTGTTATAGGCTTAGGCACCACTTTAAGCTCCAAATAACATTTATAGAAAGCCTGTTCTTATAGCTCCATTGTTATTTGTTCTTGAATAAATAATTTCATAACTACTTTGTATATATTGGCTCATGACCTTGTGACTGGACCACTTAGAGGAGTTAGTGGTTCTTACTTTAAGCACCTTATGTTCTCTTGAAGACCATGTAGATCTATATCATTATATGCAAGTCATGAGTGGTGTCTAGTCACACATCATAACTACCCAAATGTTAAGAGGTCATTAGTTTAATTACAATCCTTTCATATTAGATACCATTACAATAAACTCCTTTCTCCATCCATTATCTTAGTTAGGTTTAAGTATCAATTAATGTCAACTAAATACATGATCAAACATGTTAGATCATGCCCTAAACTTGATATATCATGTACAATAATCTTTATTCTCAAAATGCCTTTATGAACTCATTCACTTCTAGGCATTCCACTCTAGCTAAAGATTATTGAATTAAAGATTACTACATGCAACAAAAGCCTGTCATCCTGGTATATCTCCAACAGATTTTGGCCCTTGCATGGGCTAAACATCTTTAACTACTTCAACAAGGCCTCATTAAGCCTATAAATTCTTAATGGGCTTACCAATCCTTCTATGTTGAAAGTTTAGGGGAAAGAAAAGGCTTGTTATAAACCACCAACCCTTAAACCACTTTTAGCAGATGATAAGTTTCCCATTCTTAAAATCTCAACCTTACTAGTCCATCTTCAAAAAGCCTAATTCTTCTCAAATTTTGATTTGAAATCTAGCTTTTGGTAATTAGAGATAAAATATAAAGATAGGTACAAAACATCCTTTCGTATCCTTGATGCTCAGTATTAATGGATTGTAATGCCATTTGGCCTCAAAATTGCCATTTCTATTTTAAAAAAGGCCATGATCAGAATATTCAAACCTCTTCTCAAACATTGTATCATCTACATTGATGATATCCTTCTCTTCTTATAAATAGCCAAGGAAAATGAGACACTTCCAGTCAAGTTTCATCAGATAGTTCACTCTTTTAGCATTATGTTGTTAGAAAAGAAGTCCTTTATTGGATAACTAGAAATTGATTTTCTTATATTACATATCAAATATGTAATGTAAGAACCTGGCCCCCATCTAGCATAAGAGCTTTGTAATTTTCCTAATAATAGGCTATCTATCCATCAAATCCAAAAATTTCTTGGCATCATCAATTATATTTAGGACTTTATCCTTAAAGCAGTATATTGCACAAGAATTATTTCTTAGCTTTTAGAAAGAATTCTTGTATGTGGATCTAAGACCATACTAAGGTTGTTGAGACATTGAAAGAGTTGGCATAAAAGACACCACCAATGTCCATTCCTTAAGATGAAGCCCAGCTCATCCTATAGACAGATACTAAAAAGAAAATCCATATCAATCGAAACACTCTGGTTCCTATGGTGTTTGATCACTCTCTATAAACAACCCATAGAACTTTCTTTGCTTAAAACTCTTTGGTTTTTCCAAAATTAGGACAACAAATGAACCTTAGTAAGGAAATTTCTTACCTAGTTCAAATCACCAAGAATTAGATTTATATTTTTTTTAAAATAAATCAAAGAATATCTTTTTAAATATCTTGATTTCATGATGGCAAAAAAAATATCATGGTGTTTACTTCTTTATTGAAAGATATGAATGCAGGAATATCACAAAATAGTCAACAGGATTTTGGAAATCTTTTCCAACCCTAATGCATTAGGCTTTAGAAGCAAACTCCTAATTGCTATGCAAAATAGCTAATATGTTCAATGAATCAAATAATCAAGAATTCTCTATAATTTACGTCTACGGGGAACCTTTATCCTCAGAAGCTGGCCTCTCATGTTCTCAACCTAAAGCATCAATATAATATGATCCTATGGATCTAATGTATCAAGACTCACAACCAACTAACTCACAACCCATTGAAGAGCCTAGTTAGACTCCTACTTAAAGGAGGTCCCCTTTAACAAGAATACAAAGAACATAGGCTCCACCATCTCATGACTCACCTAGTCCTTGCAGAAGAAGATAAAGAAATTCCTATTAGTATACTGATTCAGATGATTCATATGACCTTGATTAGTACACACATAACAAATCACCAAGTTATGAACCAATCAAAGGATGAGGAGATGGCACATAAAGTAAAAGAGGAAAAGATTCCATGTATTGGCCACTTACTTTAAATAATGGCGTAAGCGTCGGTTTCTGTTGACTGCCTAGAGAGAGCCTTGTGAGGCTCATGGACCGGGGATCACACTTGGAGTGAAAGTGCAGTCTTCCTAAGGGGTTACCCCTGGGTATGATACGGACTTGAAAGAGTCACAAGGAGTCTCCACTGAATGGTTCCAGATTGGTCCAACCTACCCATAGCATGAGTACTAGTTAAACCTTTCAGAGATTGGGTTTGGGTGGTGGAGATCTATGTTTATGAGTTTCCAAAATCAATTTTACCATCATAGTTGGGATTAATTATCCTAAGTAGGCAAGCATACGAGCATATATGTAAGCACACAAAGCGACATACGATTTAGTATTGCATAGTTGCATGTAGAATGGCATATATGGCTATATGGCATTTGGATGATATGACACATGAATGACATATGCAGTGATGACATAATAAAATGACATGGCATATGCATGACATGGTATAGTGACGTGTGGGTAAATAGGTATTCGTCATGGCATGTGACATGGCATACAACATGGTATATGGTATGGCATACGGTATGGCATGGTATGATATCATGTGACATGACATAGCATCATGGCATAATGGCATGTGAAATGACATGGTATATTGGCATATAGCATGGCAAACAGTGCATATTGTTCATTGGATTGGCGTATTTGATTGTATTGGCATACGAAATAATGCTTATGATATGGCATATGCATGGCATGGCATAGGAGTGTGTGATGTGACATGTGACATATGACATGGTATGGCATACATATTTAAGCAAATATAAAACCATCCATAAAATGAAAGAATATCGAAAGGCCGGTGAAATGGAAAATAGGGGATACACGTGGTATTTAATGCTAAATCCTAAAAATGAGGAATAATGCTATTCTATTACAAAGGATCTTGGTCAGTACAAAAATTCAAGAAATTTAGTAATGTCTCAACCTCCTCGGGAAATTTCCACCTCGAGTAATACGAGTGAAAATGCAAATAAACAAGCAAAATCATTAATAGCAAATAAAATTTAGGACTTGATCGACTAATTATATGCCATGTAAAAGCATGAATCAAGAGTCGAAGTTCGATGGACGTAAGATAACATGACATAATAGCATATGACATGATGATGTGGCATGTGACATGATGACGTGACATGTGACATGGTGATGTGGCATGCGATATGATGACATGACATGTGGCATGATGACATGGCATAGTGGCATATGACATGTGACATGGTATAATAGCATATGATATGGTGATGCGGCATGTGACATGATAACGTGACATATGACATGGTGATATGGCATGCGACATGATGACATGGCATAGTGGCGTATGATATGTGATGTGGCATAATAGCATATCACATGATGATATGGCATGTGACATGGTGACATGGCATAATAGCATGTGACATGGTGACATGGCATAATAGCATATGACATGATGATATGGCATGTGACATGATGACATGGCATAATAGCATATGACATGATAGTGTGGCATGTAATATAATGACATGGCATATGGCGTATGATATGTGACATGGCATGATGATATGGCATAGTGGTGTATGACATGTGACATGGCATGATGACATGGTATAATGATGTATGACATGTAACATGGCATGATGACATGATATAAATGGCGTATGACATGGTATGTGGCATGATGATATGGCATAATGGTGTCTAACATGTGACATGGTATATTAGCATATAACGTGGCATGGTGACATGGCATAATGGTATATGACATGGTTTAGTAGAAAGCTAAACATGACAGTAAAGCTAAATAAAACAATAAGCTAAACATGGCAGTAAAGCTAAATAAAACAATAAGCTAAACATGGTAGTAAAGCTAAACTAAGATAATAAGCTAAACATGACAGTAAAGCTAAATTAATCTTAAAAAGTCAAAGGAAGAAATGACTTACCAGAGCTAGAAGTCACTCCCCCTAAATTCCAAAAAGCTTAGGATTTTATTAAAAATTTAATTAGTTGCTAAACCTAATTAAAATTTTACTTAAGTTATTTTAATCCTTAGAGCTTAATGTCTTAGATTTAAAATGTATACCATTTATATGATATTTTTAGTATCATTTTTATAATATATCTTGTGTGTCTTGAAGAAGAAGGCATGCCCTTGTATTTATAGTAGCCTTAGGAGGGGTGGCACCCTTAAGCTTGGCAATGTGGGATAATGTCCCAAAACATGATGGGCAGCCATTTTACACAAGCTAAACGAGGGTGAAACATTATGGTTAAATGGCAAATGAATATGCACAATTCATTTATGCAACTTGCTCTTGGAGATGGAAACTTGTATCAAGTCATTCCGATACGGGAACAAGTTGCAATACATGCACGAGGTGGGCAACCTAGTCAGCCTGTGCAGGCTGTTCTAGAAATCTGTGACTAGTAGCCATTTTGGACGGACCAAACGGGGGGAAAACAGTATGCCTAAATGGTAAATGAATATGCAAAATTCATGTATGTAACTTACTCTTATAGATGGAAACTTATATCAAGCCATTCCGATATGGGAACAAGTCATAATACATACTTGAAGTGGACAATATATTCAGGGGGCAAACTGTGTTCCTAAATGGCAAATGAATATGCAAAGTTCATGTATGTAACTTGCTATAGGGAATGAGAACCTGTATTAAGCCATTTTGATATAAGAACAAGTTACAATATATGTCTAAAGTGGGCAACCTAGCCAGCCTGTGCAGGTTGTGCTGGAAATTTATGATTGGCAGCCATTTTAGATAGGAACAAGCCATTCCTATATGGGAATAAGTCATAATACATGCCCAAAGTGGGCAACCCAGTCACCCTGTGCAGGATATTCTCTAATAGCCATTTTGGATGGACCAAACGGGGGGGCAAACAGTATGCCTAAATGGTAAATGAATATGCAAAATTCATGTATGCAACTTGCTCTCGGGAATGGGAACCTGTATCAAGCCATTCTTATATGGGAACAAGTCATAATACATGCTTGAAGTGGGCAACCTAGTCAGCCTATGCAGGCTATTCTAGAAATCTGTGACTGGCAACCATTTTGAACAGACCAAACGAGGGGCAAACGGAGTGCCTAAATGGCAAATGAATATGCAAAATTCATGTATGAAACTTGTACTAGGGAATAAGAACCTGTATCAAGCCATTCCAATATGAGAACAAGTTACAAGACATATCTGAAGTGGACAACCTAACCAGCCTATGCAGGTTGTGCTGGAAATCTATGATTGGCAGCCATTTTAGATGGACCAAATGGAGGACAAACGGTGTGCCTAAATGGTAAATGAATATGCAAAATTCATGTATGCAACTTGCTCTTGGGAATGGGAACCTGTATCAAGCAATCCCGATAAGGAAATAAGTCACAATGCATACCTGAAGTGGGTAACCCAGCTAGCCTATGCAGGGGGCAAAAATACAGTGTTAATAGTTTGCCCCCTGATTAGGATCATCCTAGAATGACATAATCAGAAGTTGATAGGATGAAACCTATTCATGAAACTAATTTTTGCCTAAATTCAGGAATAATACCTGACTGATGCTTAGATTGAGACTTATGAAGTGCTCATTTTGAGGCTTGTGAAATGCTCATGTAGAGGCTTGCAGGATGCTCATGCTGAGGCTTATAGGATGCTCGTGCAAAGGCTTATAGAATGCTTGTGCTGAGGCTTGCAGAATGCTCATGCTGAGACTTACGAAATGCTTGTGTTGAGGCTTACAGAATGCTCGCATTGAGGCTTATAGAATGCTCATGTTAAAGCTTAAGACCCAATTTTGCAACTGGGAGCCCGATGCTCAGGCTAAGATGATCAAGGCTGATTGGTGGTCTTTTGCAAGACTAATGGCTTTACTCGTGTTGAGGCTTATAGAATGCTTGCATTGAGACTTATAGAATGCTTATGTTAAGGCTTATAAAATGCTTGCATTGAGGTTTAAGACCTAATTCTGCAACTGGGAGCCTGATGCTTGGGCTAAGATGATCAAGGCTAATCGATGGTCTTCTGCGAGACCAATAGCTTTGCTACGAGGCTTAAAATCATCTGATGTCAGTGTTCAGATGCCTACTACTAGGGTTTAGGAATCAAAGGCTTGATTCTATGATCACTACTAGATCAAGTGGTCAATTGCGGGACCTGGTTGACCGTCTACTGGGTCGGTGCTCATGTCATCTAATAAATATCAAATATCTCCAAAATGGCATTTGGGATCCTCTGTTGGGGCTCGACATTTTCTAGTCGACGGTTTTGACCAATAATAATCCCAATCCGGTCATGGGAGCCCGGTGTTTAGGCTAAACGATCAAGGCTAATCGGTGGTCACTGCAAGACCGATGGCTTCAATATGAGGTAATCATCTGAAATTGGTGTTCAGATGCCTATAGCTAGGGTTTAAGAATCAAAGGTTTGATTCTGTGATCTCTGCTGGATCAGGTGGTTTAACTACGGAACCTGAGGTGACCGTTTGCTGGGTCAGGGTGATCAACCGTCAGATTAATTCTCGTGCCACCTTATAAGTATTGTTTATCTCCAAAGTCTACATTTAGGATCCTCTGTTGGCAACATTGTCTGGTTAATGGCTTGACCAAAAGTCAAAGGTTTAACTATTTTTAATCTTCTACTGGATCAATTTCCTGTCTATGCTAGCCATGGAAAAATAATTTGTGAGTGAAATTGAAATTGAAGTGGTTTAGGAAAATTACCTGAATTTTCAAGTATCAATCTATTGAATTCTGACTGACTTTTCAAATTTTTTAGATGTTGCGGGTCATGAAAATTGGATTTGATAGAGCAAATGACCTTCAAAAATTTTGAAATTTTTAAGAGAGGCTTAATTCATCAAGTGCATCTTCATAGATAGGTGACGAACATTAGCAAACCCCCCATATGGTCGTAAAATCCACTGATCTTTACTTATGATGAGACTGGCCGTCCTTACGAGACCTCCTTTCTGGTGTCGATAAGGAGTGAGATTGAATTTAATCCCTCGAATACCACTTATGGAGTACACATGTTTCATACACTATTGACTCTAGTGGTCTTACGTGTGCTTGTTTTATAGGTGCCTCGAGCTGCCATGGCAGATGCTTCAAGGCTACTGGTGGGGTTACGTCGTTATCATACATCTGAGATGCTAACTGTTCAAGCGAGTACCTATTATGAAATATGGATGTGACGTCAATGCATGGATGCATGACTTATATACCTATATGCTTATGTTTGCAGATAAGCAGGCAGCTGGAATGAGAGGAGCGTGATCTCTACACTCAGATGATCAAAAAGATAGGTTGAGAGATTGCTTGGCTGACGGCGCGTCTGGAGTATTACAACATTGAAGTCCCGGATGGCCCCAGTCCTGATGAAGACCAATCAGGCGATGATGATGCTTAGAGAAGATATGATGTCTATCTCCCATATGCATGATGTTGAAATTCTATAATTTCTGTATTAAAATAACAGGTCATAATACAGTCTGGCATGTGGGTCTAGTACACTCAGGCTGTGGTGTATAATCGTTTAGGATAGCTAAACCTCAAACTTTCCATCTTTTTGGATTTATTAATGAAACCCTAGATCATTTGCTGCCATAAATATCTTATATTTTATTCTTCTTTGCCGAAACATAACTCATTTGCTCTTCTTTGCAGAAGTTAAATAGACAATGACTCAGCAATCACTATCTGCTTTTCATGCTCTTTCCCGCCGTTGGGGCAATGATTAGTGGAGCTGGTTAAGCAAGATTGGACTCTAATACTTGAGGACCTTTCAGCAAGTCTCAATTAATAACGCTTTCTTACATGCTGCCGTGCAATTCTAGGATCCGGTATAGCATGATAGCGATGCTAATAGTGCCCGTGCCTATTGGGGAGGCATTCCCACATCTGATTAGGACTTTTGCGATCAGCCCGATTGAGACGAGGTCACTTTTAATAGCAGATGGCTATGCAGATCTTGCTGCTATTTTCCAGCTATGTGGTCAAAAACATGTAGATACTTTCTCATGGTTGAGAGTAGCAGGATTTGGATTATTGGCACAATTCTTATTTGTCAATCCATCCGGTCATGGAGATTTACTGATCCAGCCGGTGGTAGACCAGATAATGTGAGGTCAAACCCCTTTTCCCATGATCATTGCAGAGATAATACTTGAGTTGGACAGAGTGAAGTGAGGGTAGTTGAAACGTTTCAGTGGTAGCCTACTTCTGCTGTAAGTAAGAATTTCTAAGCTGCCTTTACAGGTTTTCAACTTAAAAAGGCTATGTTTTGCTCTAATTTTTGTATGAGTTGCCTTTTGTAAGGCTTTCGACTCATCAAGCTTTTAATTTTTTACCTCAGACCTTAACTTTTGCCTAAACTACCCCCTTGGGTTTTCAGCTTAGTGGGTTGCTCTAATTTTTTCTTGAGCAGCCTTTTTGCAAGGTTTTCAACTTAGCAAGCTTTTATTTTTATTTTTGTTTATAGATTTGGCTTCAAGAGAAACTTGGGATCCTAGCACCACCAGTGGGGGACCCACAGAGATACTTCCTCATAGCCATATGCGAAGAGGTTATACCTTTAGCGAGGCATGGATGTTGACATTTCAGGGCTGGATTGAGTGGATGGGGACCAGACCTGAGAGTGAGATTAGGTGGACCTATCCTTGGTGGCACATAGAACATGTGACTATGATGACTTACATAGATTGTATCCCACTGTCGGGATTTAGGCATTCACGCACTACAGTCCTACCAGAATTTATCGTCAGTATGGTCATCTACAGACTATCCCTCGATTGATAGAATTTGAGGAAGGAAGGCTGGTACCTCATTTTATGGAGCATGTAGAGAGGACTTGGCCTCAACACTAGATTATGCTAGTGGAGATTCCTGGAGCTAGATTTACCATAGATAAGGAGTATAAGCTATGGCTGCTACGCTATGCCTGAGTCTTGTACTACAAGAGATTGTTAGGCAACAAGATTGTATGTAATAAAGAAAGATAGTGCTTTGTGTTTGAAACTAGTATTACTCATGGCTAAGTTTATGAACATGTGTTCCATTTGCATTAATAAGATTAAAACATTTGCATGAAAAATGTTAAAACCAACACAGGAGTTCCTCTATGTGCATCAGACTTAATCCCTGTTGTTAACCAGTCTCGTGCGAAATTTTCTGATCAACTATTTTAATGCTCTCCTTTTGCTTCTAAGAGCTCTAACTTTTGCATGGGTCGTCCAAGCATATTTTCAACTCATCGAGCAAGTACTTTTAATTTTGTCTTAATTTTTGAGTGAATCGCCTATGCAGGTTTTCAGCTCACCAGACTTTTTATTTTTATTCTGCTTTTCTTTTACCTTTTGCTCTAGAAAAAATACTTCTTTAGTCGATCAAGGTTGATAGGTTTTGAGATTTCATTGCCTTCAAAATCTAAGATGCAAACAACACCTTTGGAGAGGATCTTTTTAACCAGGAATGGGCCTTCCCAGTTAGGTCTAAATTTTCCACGAGGGTCGCGGATAGCTAGTCTACCTTGCTTCAAAACTAAATCATTTTCTTGTATGGCGACAAGCTTGACCTTTCTGTTGAATGCATTTACCATGTACTTCTTGTAAAGTTATAGATGATAGAGAGCCTTCAGCTGCTTCTTATCAATAGTAACCAGTTGTTCATACCTGGCCCTTTTCCACTCAGCTTCTAGCAATTAAGATTCCAGAATGATACGAAGTGATTTCAACTCCACTTCGATTGGAAATACAGCTTCTGTCCTATAAATAAGAGAGTAGGGGGTAGCACCCATGGGACTCCTTACAGTGGTTCTGTAACCCCATAAAGTGAATGGCAATTGCTCCTACCAATCTCTATAAGTTTGCACTATCTTGGCTAAGATGCTCTTGATCATCTTGTTAGCCACTTTGAGTACCCCGTTAACTTGAGGGTGGTATAGAGAGGATCGGTTGTGCTCGATCCCATACCTTTCTAGTAAGTCAACCACTTGGCCTTGGAATTGCACTCCATTATCAGACACCAAGTGATGTAGTATCCCATATTGACATATGAGATTCTTCTATATAAACTTAGCAACTTGCTTTACCCCCGGTTTACTGTAGGATTCAGCTTCCACCCACTTAGAGAAGTAGTCAACAACCACTAATATGTATCAATGTCCATTGGATATGTTAGGATGAATCTCACCCATGATGTTAATTCCCCAAGCTGAGAATGGTCAAAGCGTTGTCAAATTCTGCAATTCGACTAGTGGCAGGTGACTCAGATCTCCATGAATCTGGCATTCCTGGCATCTTTGTACAAACTGTATGCAGTCTGTCTCTATAGTGAGCTAGAAATATCATTGGCATAGGATTTTCTTGTAAAGGGTGAATCCATTCATGTGGGCCTGTATACACCAACGTGTACAGTCTGCATGACTGATTTGATCTCCTTCCCTGATATGCATCAAAGTTGTAGACCATCCACTATTCTTCTATAGAGAACACCCTGATGCCAGGTAAAGTTGGCTGCTAGTCTGTGCAGGGCTAGCTTATCAGTTTTGTTGGCTTCTTCTGGATAAGTAGTAGTCTTCAGAAAATTCATGATATCTGCATACCATGGGATCTTATTTGGCTAATCTAGTGTAAAAACCCGTTCTCCCTTATAGCAAGGAATCCTTGACTGCTTGATGAATATAGGTTGAACTTAACTCTGCGGTTGCTCATAAACTAAAGCCAGTATGGCTAAAGCATTGGCCATTTGATTTTCTTCACGTGGCATGTGAATGAATTGGCATGAGCTAAAATTGTAAACCATAAGTTTCATGTATTTAGCATAAGGCTTGAGCCTTTCTTCTTTAACATCCCACTCGACCATGGATTGGTGAATGACAAGCATCGAATCACCAAATATCTATATATCTTGGGCACCAATCATTAGCAATGCTTCTAGCCCAAACATACATGCTTCATACTTAGCCATATTGTTGGTGAATGGAAAGCTTAACTGCTTAGAAAGTATAATGAGTTCACCTTCAAGAGTGATTAGCGCAACTCCTATACCTGCACCTCTTCTGTTGAGCATGCCATTAAAGTGCAACTACCATTTCTGGACATCAACTACCCCCAAGTGCTCATCTGGGAAGTTCAGTTCAAAGGTCTTAGAGTTATCCATCAGCCTGGATGTTAAGAGTTCAACAATTGCTCTGCCTTTGATCACTTGGTTATGATGTACTGCACGTCAAATTCTGATAATAAGATTAGCCACCTGGAGAGTTTCACTACCAACGAAGGAGCTGCATACAAGTACTTCATAGGGTCAACCTTAAAGATTACCTGAACTTGGTATGACTGGAAGTAGTGTCTGAGTTTCTTGGTGACCCAGACCATAGCCATGCATAGTTTCTCAACAGTGCTGTACTTACATTCTTTTGGCAATAGCTTCTTACTCAGGTAGTAGACAACATGCTCGACTCCGGCATCATTCTCTTGAGCCATCATAGCACCTACTGACTCCTCTTCTAAGGCTAGATAGAGTAGTAATGGTTTTCCTAGCCGAGGCGGTTGCAGGATTGGCAGGTTGGAGAGGTAATGCTTCACCCTCTCAAATGAAAACTAGTAGTTCTCATCCCAAACCATAGGTTGATTCTTCCTCAAAAGCTTGAAGATAGGCTCACACATGGTAGTAAGCTTGGTGATTAATCTACTGATATACTAGAGCTGTCCCAGAAATCCCCTGACTTTGGTCTTAGTTTTAGGGATAGGCATCTCAATGATTGACTTTGCCTTATCAGGATCCACTTCAATACCCCTCTGACTAACAATGTGACCCAATAGCTTGCCAGACGTCACCCTGAATGTGAACTTCTTTGGATTTAGCCTGAGTCCATATCTTTCAACACACGTAAGAAATCTATCAAGAGTAGCCAGATGCTCTTCTTTGGTGGGAGACTTCACCATCATATCATCCATATAGACTTCGACCTCCTTGTGGATCAAATCATGCAACAAGGTTATTACAGCTTATTGGTAGGTAGCACCTACATTCTTCAAGCTAAAGGGCATGACTTTGTAGCAGTAGGTCCCCCATTCTGTGATGAAAGCTGTCTTCACCTTATCCATAACAGCTATTAAAATCTAGTTGTACCCAGAAAATCCATCAGTAAAGGAATACATAGTGTTAGTAGCACACTATCGACTAGCACGTCAATATGAGGCAAAGGAAAGTTATCCTTTGGACATGCTTTGTTCAGATCCCTGTAGTCTACGCAGACTCTGACCCTACCGTCTTTCTTGGGAACTGGTACTATATTAGCCAACCATTCTGGATAGTCAACCACCTCAAGGAATTTAGCACCCAACTGCTTCTGGATATCTTCCTTGACCTTCTGAGCCCACTCTGCTTAACTGGCTTGAACACCAGCTTGGTCAAAATTCTGTGTTCCGTGATGGATTGGTCGACACCCGACATATCCTCATAACCTAGAGTAAAGGTTTTTATATGCTTTTTCAATGTGCTGATTATATCTATTTTCTCTTCAGAGGTCAAGTCTGATGCAATCTGAAGTAGACAAGGCTTGTCATTTATGTTAATATTAACATTTTTAATTTAAGATGCATTAATGTCAAAAATGCTCATGAAATGCTCATGCTCATGCATAATGCCATCAAAATACATCGTAAACATAAGCAGAGTTATTCTTCATTGCATTATATTTAGATGAAATTACATCATCATCAAATAAAATAGAAATTGGGACATTAATGTCCTCATACAGCAAGTCCTTAAAGGTGCTATCTACCAGAGTAGCAATGTCTTCATAGACCTTTGGCAGCAACAGGTCCTCCACATCCAAGTTCTATAGCTTGGCTCCCAATGCAGTGACTATAGTGATTTCTGGCCTTCAAGCGGCTGGTGGTGAGATCAATAATATCACCAAAGATCTAAAAAGCATCATCAGGGCTGATAGTGAAAGCAACAATAGTCTTCTCTGTTACTATCAAGGCTGACAGGTCACAGACGTCATCAAAAATGGTGAACTATTGATCAAAAAAGTCATCCGGATTAGGCAACTCGGAGGGATGGTTGTACTGTGTCTCTCCTTAGATGAAGATGACTATCTTGCACTCCTCTGGCTTATTTGAGGTGTAAGGATCAAACCTAATGCAGTACCTTTCTTCCTACATGGCTGTACGAATGTCAAACTCTATCGGACCCTGCTGGTACCGGCCTAAACCTTTGCCAGGCATAAAGTTCATCATTTGCATCATCCTCTCCACAGTGGGACTCGGTTGGTATGAGTATGATTCAGGTTCTCTAATGGAAGCGATCTGAAAACTAGTCATGAGGGGGACATCTTCCCTAATGCAAGCTAAAGCAACCTCATCATCAGTAGTGATGGTAACCACACCCTCATTATATGGAAACTTGATCTTCTTGTGCAAGGTGGATGGCACACCTCCTAAGGGATAGAACTACAGTTGGCCCAATAGCAATGTAAAAGACAACAAAATGTCAAGAATAGTAAACTCCATTACTGATTCGATCGGCCCAACAGTGACAGTAGTAGTGAAGGTACCAGTAACCTCCCTTTTAGACTCATCATATGCTCTAATGAAAATCTTGCACGGCTTTAGGTCTGAAAGCTGAACCCTAAGCATAGGCAGTACCTTGAGTGGGTAGACATTGATACCTAAACCATCATCCACCATGATGTAGGGAGTGGAGAAGTTCATGATATTCACCCTGTTGAAGAGTGCTTTATTGTGGTGGATACCCTCAGCTGGTAGATCTACATCAGAGAAAATGATCATGTTGGATGGTAATTCACTGTTTACCAATTGACTTTTCATGCTGAAGGTAGAAGTGGATGGAGAGATTCTCATGCTTGAGAGTGCTTCGACAACGGCTTGTCAATATGATTGGGAGGATATCATTAAGTCCCAAATGCTAATGTTAGCTTATGTCTTCTTTAATTGCTTGATGATAACATTATCAGGCTTAGCAGCCTAATTAGCTAGCTATGGAGCTAGAACATTGCTTGGACCAGCCTCGTCCCTAGTGAGTCTAGCCTTGGTCGGCTTTTTAGGAGCTTTTGGTCTTTTCCCAAGATCAGGAGGAGTGAACACCTGACCACTATGAGTCATTTTACGGACTCAAGAGGACATCTTGTTAGTACCTAACCCTTTCTGCTACTTGGGTGATTTTGGTATTGGCTTAGCTGCCTTAGAAGTCTCGGCTGATTTACCTTTCTTAGAAACTTGCTTCTCTGGTGGTTCAGATTTAAAGGTGTCTTGAGTAACTATAGACTCATCCTCTGAACTGTCATACCATATGTCAATAGCACCAATATCAAATCCACCACCTAGTCGGAAGGTAATGGTAGGTAGTTTAGCAACCTCCTTACTGCCGAGGGGAGAAAAGGAGTTAAGAACCAGGGATTCTGGTAACCCTGATTGGAGCATGTATATGTGGTTGGTTTTATGGTAGTTAGGCAACAGGTTTGTTTTGGTTGATGGTTTTGATTTCTCAGGGTCTTCGAGTTCACCAGGGTCGATGAGATATTGAATGACCCACCTGAGAGAGCAGTAGTCATCAGTATTATGGTTGTGGTGTTGGTGATAATAGCAATAGGTTTTGGTGTCCATCGAGGCTGGGGGTGGTGTTTTAAAGTTTGGTTCAAGTGGCTTAATGAGTTTGGCTTTGAGGAGACACCCGAAAACCTTGAAAAGTGGCATTCCAAGATCCAAGAACCTCCGAGATGAAGTAATGTTTCAGAGTATGGGGTTTGGTGTTTGTAGGGCATTAATGTAGTGGGGTTTTTATTGTGTCTGAGTGTATATGGTGGTTTTGGGTTTCATGAAGGAAGGCTCCTTTTTCTTCCCCTCAGTCTGCTCAATGCGTTGTTCGATAGAGTAGATGCCCTTGAAGGTATGGAAAGTCTGATACTTTAGCTTATCCTAGTAGAATGGTAGTGATCCCATAATAAGCTTATTGATCATGTCAGATTAAGATGGATTTTTTCTGATTAGTGCAGCTTTGTCCATTCACCTGCTAAAGTAATCCATGAAGGACTCATTGGTTTTCTGCTTAACCATTTCTAAATCCATCAAAGTTACACCAAATTGGGACTTGAACCCATACTGTTTACAAAAAGTAGTACAAAGAGGCTTTCACTTGGTCATGGTTGCCTTGTTCAGACTATGATACCAGCCTAGCGCTGGTCCTTCTAATGAGATGAAGAATAGTCAGACTATCTGATCATTCGACAAGTCTGTAGTGTTCATCATCATGGTGTATATCTTTAAATGATTCTTTGGGTCCCTAACTCTACTGTACTTGAGAATGTCTGGGACCTTGAACTTAGTAGGCAGCCCCTTAATAGCTTGGACTGAGAACTCATTGAAGTCTAGATCAGATCCCATGCCCTTGGTCTTCATGATAGACTGTAGCTATTCTATCTTTTGCTCTAAGACAATCGTCTCAGATTTTCGAACATCATGCATATGGAGTGAGATATCATCATTAGTCTCCATGTTATACAAATTGACACCCTTCCCTTTTTTCTTCATCGAAGCTGGTGGGGTGATGAACTCTCCAGGACTAAGATCCTCCCGGATTTATTGTTGGAGGAGAATTTTGAAGTCATTGTTTAGGAGCTTGGCCACTGATTAATCGATGAGTTTATAAACTGCAGCAAGCGTGACCTCATCTAGTGTCGAGGCAGGAGGGTTAGATGATGATGCAACATTTCTAACTGGCTGAGAGTCTAACATGGTCTGTACATGACAAAAAGAGTTAGCATGGATGCATGAGTATGCATATGAGATTGTATATGGTGCACGTGATGCGACATGTAGGATGTATGCATGACCTATGCTAAGAAACATTCAATGTTATGACTGCGAAACCAAGTGATTAGCATGTGTATACGTGGGATGCATATTATGCATCACGTAGGATGTACGTATGACATATGTTAGGAAACATCCAACGTTATGGCTGTAAAAGAAGACTTGTTAGAGAGAATTGCATGAGTATGCATGTAGGCGTGTTTGGATAGAAAACATAGAAACGGTTAGCAAACATGTCACATCCGCATGCATATAACTTAGGCATTTCATAATTTCATTACATGATCGGTGGATATTTGATGAATTGAGATTGTTATTTTGGTATTGCTAAATGCATGATTATCTAAATC